>LOEQ01003073.1:2792-17357 GCA_001685075.1 Bramus lutescens | reverse complement strand
GATGGATGGATGGATGGATGGATGGATGGATGGATGGATGGGGATATATGGATGGATGATGGGTGGATAGATGGATGGACGGATGGATGGATGGATGGATGGATGGATGGATGGATGGATGGATGGATGGATGGATGGATGGATGGATATATGGATGGAGAATGGATTAGTCATTAGATGGTTGTAGAAACTATGGGTTAGAAAATTTAAGTTCTAGCTCAAGGCTAAAAAGCCAAGAAACTTCTACTTCCTGGCTTTCCCTCAACCTCCAGTCATTATCCTTGGAACACAGTTTCCTCTCATATCACAGGAGCTGTGGGGCAGCAGACAAGTCAAGATTATGTTACCTACAGGGAAAAATACAAGAAAGAGAGATAGAAGAGAGTTTTCTTGTTTCATCCCAGTGCCTGAGATGATCACCTGTTGATGGCTTCTTGCAGCTTATCTGTGGGATGGCTCTTCCATTTCTGACCGTGTAAGTCCTCTAACCCTTGACTTCCCCCTGGAAACAGAGATATGAGCTCCAGATGTCCCCAGCTAAGTCTCACTTCACAAGACCGTCGCAAGAAAGGAGCCTCAACTTTGCTATCCAACCACTAATCTGCCCCGCACACAGACACACATGCACACACAGACACACACACACACACAGACACACACACATACAGACACACATGCACACAGACACACACACACAGACACACACACACGCAAACACACACACACAGACACACACACACACACACACACTCTCTCTCTTGCCTTCCCTCCATGCCATCCAACTCCACATCCTCCCATTCTGGCACCCAGAAAAGAGAAAGATTAGTGTCGGTGAAATGCTCTGAAGAGGACAACAGTCAAGTACTTTCCAACCACAAGAAGAAAGCAATTTCAATTGAAAAGTAAAATCACAGATTACATGTGAATCCTCGTTGGCAAATTTTGATTTTGGACACATTCAATGCATGGGTCAGCTAAGCACCTTTGGAACATTCAGTGTTCCCCTGGGATGTTTACACCGCTATCAGATGCTGCATGAGAGATGTCCTGCTGCAAAGTGAGCCTTAGGAAAGCACCTTGAGAGCTTAGGTTCTGGCTACCTGGCACCCTCACAGGCAGACCTTAAGCAAGGTCATCATGGCTGGCAAGGAACTCTATTAGAACAGAAGGGAGGTGTCACCTCTGTCCAGTTTCCCATCTTTTAAAAGTGATGACTCAGAGGTTAGGAGCACTAGTAGTTCTTAGCACATATCTAAAGGAAAACTGCATCAGAGAAGATGGGGTTCATAGGATGTGGGTCAAACGCATACAGCTCCCTGAATTAAAGAGGGCTTCTAGACAATTTCCTCCCAGCAGGAGCTTTCTTATCACCATGAGATTATCTGCTCTTGGCATCACCCAAGTCTCTAGGACATTCCAAGGAGGAGTGAGCTAAGCAGTATCTACCCAGGCCCCTCCCATCACCAGTTTGGCTTGGAGATTACCCCATTCTTGCCTCATGTCCGATCCCAGTATCCTCCGTCTACACAGAAGTAGAGTGTAACAAAGATGCAATCTTTGGGCCTGGCCCCGTATAGTTGCATGAGTGGGAATGGCTTCGGTAGCTAGGACCCCTTGTCCACAGCCTGGAGAGAGAAGCCAAGAGCAACCGAAGCAGCCCAGTGACAGAGAAGGTCCCGCTCAGCAGGGCCTGGAGCTGCCCAGCTAGGTCTGCCTCTGTTCTGACTCCTCATCTGCAGAGCATGTGGGTTCTCGTGGCCTTATCTGCCAGATGGCTCCCGGAGGGGATGATTTATTAGGTGCAGAAAGCTCGCTGATAAATTTTACTGCGAGTCCCCAGCAGAAGACTGGGGGTAGCAAGAGCCCGGCACAGGCAGCTCTAATGGAAAGTGCCGTCACCAAAGAGCAAAGCATTATTTATGACTGTCTGTAATGCCGTTCGGGGGAAATTCATCATCGCTTCCCTGCTCCGTGCATGTGGGGACAGCAGCACTGGGGGCAGGGGGAGCAGGTGGGGAGCAGAGTATCATTGGGAATCTGCCAGTAGAGAGCAAGGCCATATTTTCCCTGGGTGACCCAAGTCCCCTTGTCAAGCTCTGACCTACAAGTTCCCTCACTGCCCAGCTGCTCCCACACACTCTCCTCCACCCCTACGCTCTGCTATTAATACAGAGAGCGAGGAGAATGGTGGCTCCTTGTTCTGTGTGTGTGTGTGTGTGTGTGTGTGTGTGTGTGTATTCTTAAACACCTGCCCAAGTAAGGATGCCCCTGCCTGGAAGGAGAGGACTAGAGATCAGATGACCATTCCTGTCCTCATTAGCTCAGGGACAGCCACTGCAAAGAATGGGTCTGTAGAGCAGGACAGCAACACAGGAGTCCCTGGTGGGTCTTAAGCTGCTTTTTGTCCAGATGCCCAGCGTGGCTCAGAAGGTAGAGTTCTGTCCCTATACCGAAGCGTCCTGTGGCCTCAATTGAACAGAGACATTTGGGGGAGGACCTTTCCTAGCCTTTTAGCTGGTCCCTCCCTGCCATGACAGCAGGTGAAATCCCAGCCCCTGCCCTTTCCTTTCAGGTACACAGAACAGTTGTGGAGGGCCATCTGCCTTGCACTTGAACTTACTGACATGTCGGTCTATCCCTATTGCCTGAATAAGTGCCCTTTGAAAGCATAGCTTGTATCCTCTTCACTTTTATATGCATCCCAGCACTTTTATACACTCCTGGCTCATAGTAGCATTGATAAATGCTTGACAACAGAATTATACCCGTAGACTTAGACATACCAGGATGATGTCCCCATGTGTTTTGGAGTGTCTGTCACCATGCTGGTATTCATAGCATTGCAAAGGCACTTGTCTCCACCCACGTGACACTTAGCATGCCATGAGGAGAGAGCACCACATTAAGAGTCAGGAGTGTTGGGCTCCAGTGGGCAGCAGCCACAAACATTCTTTGTGTGTAGGATATGGTCCCAATTAGACTCCACCATTTACACAATGACTTCACTTCGCTGCTCTGTTCAATTCTGTGCGGGTTGGTATTCCAGGAAGGGCAGGGATGATTAAGTCTGTTCCTTATACCAGGACATCTATGGGGGACATCACAGTGAGAAGCAGATTCGAGTTCTAGAACAATGGTTCTCTAATGCCAAGACAACATCCAAGGCCTTTATGTGTTTCATCTCATCTAAATGCCTTTATGGTGACTCTATGGGAAGGTTCTATTATTATCCTCATATTGCAAATTGGGAAACTTCAGCGTCACCTCACTAACTAGAAGTGTCCTTGAGTCGAGCCATCTCTCATCAGGAAATGAAGTAGAGCTGAACGTTCCATCAACTCCCTTCAGCCTCGCCCAATTTTGCTGTCACCAGAGTAGCAATCATGAACTCTCTCATCCACTGGATGATTCGTCAGCCTGGGGTGACCACACAGGCCCTTGTAAATGGGTCTTCCAAAGACATGCACTGTAGAGTGAGAATTGAAGCTACTCCACATAAAGCCATGTGTGTACGGGTCAGGTTGGCTGGTTTCTTTGTTTAATAACAATGGCAAAGCAGGGGGCAGGGGAGTCATTCGGGGCCCATGATTAATCAAAATTAGCAAATTTCTTCCTATAAAAGAAGACAAAGAACAGGAAACAGCCTGCCTTTCCTGCAAGCCCATGGAAACACCAGCTTTTAAAGTCACTACTACTGTATTTACTCAGAGTCCGTCTCGGTTATGACTTGAGGTTTGCAATGCTGTTGCCTTTCCATCTGGATTCCTGTGAATCTCACCAAACAGAATATGTCTTCAAAACAGAATTAAGTAAGAAGAAGTACTTGGAATACGGAGAACCTTGGGTTCAAGGCTTGCATTCATATCTTTTTCTAGTTAAGCACATTACTTAGCATTTCTGAACCCAAAGGGTGATAATTTGTTCATAGGCTTGCTTTAAGAACTGCACTAGACAGCATTATGCAGATAGCCACATCCAAGTGCCTGGCATGGAATGAATAGGTAGGAGTAGTGCTTATTGTTACCACTACAACTCGCAGGAAGTGAGCGCACTCATGCAGCGATCAAGCAGCCAGGGCGATGGTTCTAATCTTGCCCCCACTCACACTTGCATGGGCTCTTAATGTCCAGTGTATCAGCTCTGGGGGAGGACGCTGAATGTGAGGGGCTTGGGATTGTATCAGGAGAGACTAACTCCACTACATGCGGGTCTTGTAAGCATGGCATTGGTCTCTCACCCTTGAGTCGTATGAGGTAGAATGTGTGTCCCTGTCGGCCCTTCTGCTGTCCACCACAAGTGCAGTAGGAAAGGCTCTTGCCATGCACCATACAGACAAATCCTTCTGTCTTGATCACCAGAAAAATCTTCTAGTCCTTCTCCACTCTTCGGAAAGCCAAACACAAATGACAATACGGCTGCATAGTAATTCAGTTACATTCTAAACACTGATCTCTGTAAGCGTGACTCAAGCTTTTCAAAAGGCCAGTCCCTTTGGTGACAGCGGCTTCATTTTCCATGTCATAGAAATGAATGTCAATGTCATTACTTTCCTTGATGCTGAGACAAACACCTGACAGAAACAATCTCCAGAAAGGAGGGTTCGTTTAGGTTCACAGTTCAAGCTGTTACCCCGATGGCAGGACCAGGAAGCAGCTGGTCATACTGCATCCATATTTAGGAAACAGGGAGAGATGAAAGTTCTCTGTCTCCTTCCTATTCAGTCCAGGACCTGACCCTAGGGGATGGCACCACCCACATCCAACATGAGTCTTCTCAGCTGAATCGAACCTTTCAGGAAACAGCCGCATAAATACAAGAGTCGAGTTTCCATGGTGATCCTGAGTCCCGTGGAGCTGACAATCAATATTATCCATCACAGAAAGGAGCTCACCGGTGAGAAATGAACACTGTACTTTGTGCCAGCCACTCAATAAAGGACAAACAGAAACTAAATATTATAGTTACGTGTCTGGCAACAGGTTCAAGACCAGGTGTTAGGTGCATTTCTAGGAGAATCAAATAGAGTGTCTGGTAAGCATGCCTGTTCCTGGGCTCCAAGACCAGAAATTCTAAACATAAAAGAAGTCCAGAAATCAGCACCATAAGCAAGCCAGAGACTTGGATGTATGCCAGTTGAGAATCATTATGATTATAAGTCAGTGGTTATTCTTCTAAGTATAAGCACACGTGCACGCTTGTGCGTGCGCGCGCGCGCCCGCACACACACACACACACAGTACTGGGGATTAAACCCAGATCCTCATGCATGCTAAGCAAACCCCAGTGGTTATTCTTCTAAGTATAAGCACATGCGCACGCACACACACGCACACACACAGAGTACTGGGGATTACACCCAGAGTCTCATGTATGCTAGGCAGACCCTTTATTAGTTAGCTCTATTCATGGCACCGGTTTAGTGTATCTTATCACATATTTTCTGTGTCTCTGCACCAAATATTTATGCAATTAAATCTCAGGAAGGTGGAGGAAGCTGAAAACATCTCTATGCTGATCTCAAGGCCCCAGCAGCATCTTCTTTCAGTATTTTGGTACCCTCACAGCACTAGATCTTATGTTTCAAAAAACTCTCCACTTTCAGTATTGTGGTTTTCATAAAAACACTTCTTAGTATTTAAGGCAGTAGTAAAGTTTTAAGATTTCAAACAGAAAACAGCAAATAGAACTTATGAGGTGTCGTAGAACTGAGTGATTGGCAGGGCCTGCCTGGAATGCCTGGATGCTCTCAGCAGAGGCCTCGGCTCAGGGGTGGCATTCAGGGTTCAATTAGTGATGTCTGGTAGAGGCACAAGTCAAGGATGCATTAGAAAAATGTCACTTCCTTCCAGCTACACTTCAAATCAAGAACCTGCAAAGGAAAGAGAGGTCTGAATTGACTTGTGAATGACAGTCATGTGGAGTTTCCAGCTATGTTGGTGGAGAGAGCTGCTTTTCTCTCCTGCCGTCTCCCTACCTAAGCTGAAGATGTTGGAATCTGCACATTCCTGATCCAAGAAGAAAGAAATCATCTGAAATAAGACCAGAAAGCTGTCAGAGGGGGTGGACTCTTGGTGATGACTGAATTCCAATGTAAATAAAGGCATCTTGAAATATTCCTTCTATTTTAAATGCCTTCCTCCATGAGACACACACACGAGAGAGAGAGAGACAGAGACAGAGAGACAGAGACAGACAGAGAGAGACTGGAGACAGTCGTCTTGCTATAGACTGACCTCAAACTCCCAGTGCTTCTGACAGCCCCAGAGTACAGGGATTGCAGGCATATGCCACCATGTCTAGCTCTTCTAATGTGTCTTTATTGCAACCCTCTCAGTCGTTTAAGGTCCAAATCAAGACCTGCCTGCTTCGTAACAAAAGATCTGACATTTCTCTTCCCTGGTGGAATTATTCCTTCAAACCATTATAGGCTTCATAAAAGCTTTCATGGCTGCCTTGTTGCTTGGTTAGTTATGTGTCCTCTCCCTGTTGTTCTAGGCTTCGAGACTTAGGAAATAGTTCACCAACACAGGACCCAGGGCAACAAGTCATCCTTTCCCAAGCAGTTCAATGTAGATGTCTTTGTTTTATAAAACTAAGAAAATAATGTAGGGAGTTGCTATGGACACACACACACACATATGCACACACATGCACACATACACATACCTCTATATGTCTAAAGCTTGTGTTACTATTGGGAGGTTGGAGAAACTGTACAAAATGGAGAGCCTGGTGAGATGTCTTCCAGTCCTGCTTGTCCCTAAGTGGTCTGTTGGGACTCTGGCCCCTCCTCTTCCTATGTTTTATATTCAGTCCATGAAGCAAGTGGCTTATGCCACCATGGGTTTCTTGCCATCATGTGCTGCCTTACAATAGGGACAACCAATCATGCTGAGATTTCCAAACCTGTGAGCCAAAATAAATGTTTCATATTGATTATCACAGTTATTTGGTAACGATGGCAGAAAGCTGAATAATACAGCCAAGAATCATGCAAGAAAAGTCTTGTTTGTGTTTTCTACTCCCCTTGGTGTGCCTGCTTTCAGAGTAGCCTGTGTGGAAAACCAATATGTCCTGACCATTTGGGGGCTGCAGGAAGTGATGCTGAGGGCAATATTTAAGGAGGTTTGGTATCTGGAAAGAACTTACCCCTCTGGGTCATGTGAAGGCTCTGCCACAAAATAGACTCAGCAGTGCTCAACAAGGGAATGAATAACAACATACTTTCCCCAAAATGTGCTAGAGACATGGTCAGCAGGGAATCTGGGTGGGCCAGCCTGTGTCCCCTCAGCAGCCTTCAGAGCAGCCGGCCTTTCTATACTAGCTGCCACTGGGTAGCCCAGTCATTGATGGAGCCTTTGACATCCTTCTCAAAATAAACAGATAGAGGAGATAGGAAAGGAGGAAGGACCAGGTTCCACCAATAAATCGGAGATGAATCTGTGTCATCCATAGTCATTGGGTTTCAGAGACAGGACCAACTGAGTAGCCTTCTAGAATAGACACTTCCTGGTGTGTCTACCAGTCAGCTGGGCTTCTCCTCATGAGCCCCACCCTCTCAATAGAGTGTTGCATGACACAGGGCCTAGGGGCCTAGAAGACAGAGAGAACAAAGTTCATGCACTTATTTGGCCTTTGCTAAAACAATAAAATGAAATAAAACTTCTCTGCAAAATTATAAAATGAGAAGGTGGATACTGATGGAATCAAGGAAGGGTTCCTTTTATAGATGAGTACACTGAGGCCCAAGCAGGCCAAGCCACGGACGTGCTTCTGAAATTGTCTGCCTAGCTACAGAAAGGAAGATCAAGCCCCAGTTTTCTGCTTGCCAGGCCAACACTGTTCCTAGTACAAATTTCCAATTACACTAATTATTTAAAAATATTTTGTTGTCTCAAACAAAAATAAAATTACATCATTTCTCCCCACCCTTTACTATCTTCTTCCCTTCTCAGGTACCCCCTTGCTCTCTTGATGTGAGATTCCCCTCTGTATGCTGCGATTACTATTAATGAATAAAGAAAACTGGCTTGGCCTGATAGGGTAGAACAGAGCTAGGCCAGGAAAACAAAACTGAATGCTGGGAGGAAGAAGGCAGAGTCAAGGAGAAGCCATGGAGCCACCACCAGAGACAGACATGCTGAAACTTTGCCAATAGGCCATGAGCCTCGTGGTAAAATATAAAATAATAGAGATGGGTTAATTCTAGATGCAAGAGCTAGCTAACAATATGCTTAAGTAATTGGCTAAGCAGTGATTTAATTAATACAGTTTCTGTATGGTTATTTTGGGTCTAAGCTGCCCGGCAGACAGGAACAAACAAACGGCCTCCTTACTACAACACTTTGTCACTGGTTCATGGCTTCTATTGCTTACGTTATTGTATATATATGAACGTGTACACATATATACATACGCAAATGCATCTATATGTATAGTCTTAAGTATGTAAATACAAGCAGTCCATATAATATTATTTATATGTATGTGATTCAGGGCTGAGCATTTGGTATTAGTAACCAGTTGGTACACTCTTCCCTGGAGGAAGACTATTTCTGCTGTTCTCAGCATCCTTAGCTGCCTGTAGTTCTTTGTCTAGGGTTAGGTACCCATGAGCTTCCCCTTCCATGATAGTATGTCTATTGGTGATGTCCTTGTTCGGGTCTTTGCTTAGGCAGCTGTGTTGGTAAGACTTCATGGGTCTAGCATCTCTGAGATTTCTAGGAGACACAATCTCACCGCAAACTTTCCATTCATTTGGCTCTTACTGTTCATCTTTCTACCTGCTTGCCCTCTATGACTCCCGAGCCTTAGGTGCAGGAGTCATATTGTAGATCTCTCAGTCAGCACTGGGCACCACACGATTTCTCATTCTCTGCATTGTGATGGGGTGTGATTTCCTATAATGACCTCATATGTTGTAAGGAGACATTTTGTTGATGAGGGGTCCGAATGTACTAATTATTGGTCACTAACTTTTACACATTACTGACATATAAAAAAAAAACACTATCTGACCAGATCCTGATCAACAAGACAAAGCTGTCTAGGTGTTGCTCTCTATTATCCTTCCTACTCCCCCAAACATACTGAACAGAAAACTTAAGCCTTATCAGGAGAGAGAGATGTTAAATTAAAAAACAGAATCAAAATGTGTCCCGCATCTGTGCCCTCTTCCATACTGGCCTCTTCTATATGGATAGTGGACTTAATTGTTAATGTTTGAAAATGAAGCATCCTCCAAATGTTCATTTGTTAAAACTTGTGTGGCTGCCTAGTGATGAGGATTTGAATTCAGATCTCTTGACTCATAAGCTGGCATCTTTCTAGTATCCTGTGGTGCTGCTTTTAAAAGTAGGCTTGGCCTGTTGGGATCAAAGAGCTCATATCAACACATAGGTGGTCAAGGTGGCTCCCAAGGGTCCCGTTCCATAGACTCACTCATGCATCAGTACCCCCTCTATCTCACCCAGAGCCAAGAACTCTGTGATGCCCAACCTCTGGGTGGCTATGACTGATCCCAAAGCAATCTCCTTTGCTCTAGAGTAGCAATGACTGATCCCAAAGCAATCTCCTTTGCTCTAGAGTAGCGCACAAAAGAAAGGGACAGTGGGTATCCTCCTGGCTCACCCAAGGGGGCTTTCATCCACAGAGGCACAGAACAGAGAGGTCCTGTGTGCACTTGTTATGCAGACCTCTCCTTTCTAAGGAGATGTGAGGACAGATGAGGTAATATACCTGCAGAGTTTTGAGTGCTTCCTAAGTGTAGCATGAACATCACAATGGAGTTGCTGATGCTGGCAATGATAACAGTGATGACGGGGCCTCATCCAGGGCCATAATTTAAGGGGAATATTCAAAATGGGAAAGCGCCACCAAAATCAATCCACTGAACTTTATTTAGAAGAGAAGCTACTAATAAAAATGTTATGGGAATGTGAGCTCTTGGGAAATAATGATGATTTCCTCCTATTAAAAGGCTCATCAGACCCACTTCCAAAGTGCAGCTCAGTTATCCGTGGGCTCCTTGCCCCTGGGTGCAACAAGTTCTCTGTTTAAGGGGCGGTGGCAGCCGGCACCCCATGTGCTGGAGCCCTGAGCGCTGGAGAGGCAAGGAGCCCTAGCTTCCAGCCCTAAACAGCTCCGTCTACTAAGAGGGCTGATGCCCGGGCAGCATCTTCATGATTCTCTTCCTTTCCCTCTCATCCCCCATTAGCAGTCCCTGCTTAGCTTGAATTTAAGAGTTATTAATAATGGAACAGCAATGGACTGGGACTTTATTCTCAGAGGCCAGCCAAGTTCCTTTGCAGAGACAAATCTACTCAAGTATGGGGAGTCAACAGGGGGTGTGTATGGAGCCCCCACTACAGCCTGGCATACTCATATGACATGGGTCTGACCTCTGGCTACTCACCTCTCCCAGTTTAGGCACAGGAGGATGAGGGCATAAAAACATAGACTAGGAGTAAATATTCCCAGCAGAGTGGGGAGCTTAGCTGAGTGACAGTGGGCCCTGCAGCAAACCATCATTATCATCACCCTGTTCTTTACTTTTGATAGTAGAATTAAGGAGAAAATTACTTGAAGGTCATTTCAGCCTCTGAATGTTGAGTGGTTGAAAATGGCCATAAGTCTTTCTTGGGGGACAAAAAGACAAGAAATGCATCTGGAACTCGCTGATGTATCTTAATTCTGAGTTGCTGGACACATTATACATTACCCCTTGCCCTATCCAGCCCCCAGATACTGCCGTGAAGATGTGGATTCCAAAGTCAGTAGAGGACTGCAGTAGGCTACTGCTAAAAATTCACCATCTCTGACCTTCCTAAAGGATGATATTTGCTACCACAGCCTGATGAATGAGGGGCAAACATGGAGTAAAGCTGGGCTGGGAGCTGCAGACGCCATAGTTGGACACCATAGGTTGCACAGGATGAATGCGGCAGTTCTCTGTGTCCAATTTCTTGCACAGAAGAAGTTAAACCACAACAGGTAACGGCAAAAATCTCTGTCCAGACCCTGGTGTCCTGAATGTGCCATTTCCTGGTATTCGTAGAGAAAGAGAATGTATTCAGAACATCTCTCCTTAATTATCACTGTAGGTAAGCTCAAAATTCAGCGAAAAACTGTCACCACTTTTACTGACTCTCAGAAAACAAAAATGCATTGACTTCTGATGAAAATAAGCCACTGTGTTGATTGATTTTATTTGGCTATGACAGAATATCTGATGCCTGGTGCCTTTAAAAACAAGATACACACTGGAGTTACAATTACAGTGACTGAAAAACACAAACAGCACAGTCCTAAGGGGCAAAGAGAGGCCAGTACTCTTCTTTTAAGGTAACACAGTCTACTGGGGACCAACCTGGTGAGCACCTTCAAAGCATAATCCCTGCATGGTCAAACCCCACTTCTAACACATTCAACACCTCTTGATACAGCTACGCTAGGAACAAACCTTCATCTGGTACATTGCTCTGTTATATACATTGCTATGGTTTGAATCTTAACTGTCCCCAATGTCCTGGTCCTGTACTTGGAGGTACCATGGGGAGGTATGCAGCCCTGAGGGGGTGATGGCTAGGAGCAGGAAATTAGCACCCAGGTGGTGTACACTTGCAGTGGATACTGAAGCCTCAGTATATCCTCCTCTTCTACTTTTGTTTTGCTTTGCAGCCACCTCCTCTTCCAGAAGCTCCTGCTGTGATATGCTCTGTCACCACAGGACCGAAGTGGTCAGGGGTTCAAACTCCTAAACCGTGAGCTCACACAAGTCTTTCCTCTTTTTAAAACCTGTCTTCTCTAGCACTTTGTCACAGTGAGAGAAAGCTAACCAACCAACCCCCCCACACCCTCCCACACACACGCTCCTTCAGAAGACACACTCACACCATACCCAAGCCACAGAATCTGCTTTCTGTTCTTGATTCTGAGTTCCGTGGTGGGTTTAGAGCAAAAACATATGTCTCCGTTTAAGTGAGAGAGCTAAGAGACATATATGCAGCTATGTGGCTTTCCTGGTGATAAAATAAAATAGTTCCCATACTAAAACACAAGAGCGCCATGATAGAACACAAAACCAAGAATGCAATTTTCACAAGAAACGCTGCACTTTAGACCTTTAATGCTTCTGCAGAAATGTTTTAGGCCATGGAATCGCTGAAGACCTATGTCTACTCCTTTCTGACTTTAATTGATAAGGAGCTTTAAGAAGCCCTGCTCTGGAGCAGTGGCTTAGCTCAGCAGCAGAGAAATTGTCAAGCATACACAAAGTCATGGGTTCAATCCCTACCACATACACATACACACATGCAGGCACACACATACACACACACACACATGCTTCTAACAACAATAACAAAGCATCATGCTGAGTTCATGGACTTTTCTTCTGACCATCATTCTCTAGCTAAACTTACCCATTTGTTACCTATGGAATTAATTATGGAATGTTTAAGCCTCAGTGTGTTCTATGGTGATGTGTTTCTAGACTTTTATCCACTGAAGTTTCCAAGGAGCACACTTCAATTAGGATGACTGAGGCAGAATCTGCATATAGTAAAGGCGTTAACGCCCTGGCTTCCGGAGGCTAATTTATAGGGTGTTTCCGCCCTCTATCAGGCCTCCTTTACCACACCCAAATGCAGAATGACCAGTGTCTCTATTCCCTTCCCTCCCCTTCCTCTCATCATCTAAATAATGCTCCTGGCTTTCACTTTCACCCTAGCCCGGCAAGATTAGAATGTCTTTCCAGAAGAAAACAAGGCCATCCCTTCTCATTTATCATCGTAGACACCAAATTCCTCTCCAAGCTGTCCATATGTGGGTTCTACCACCCTTATCCTGCCAGAGAGAGCATCATCACTGTATGCTACACCCCTTGTCAGTTTACTGGTAAATCTAGCACCTGAGAGGCTGCATGGCATGGATAGTACATGAAGTTTCTAGCCACAGCAGCCCCATGGTATGGCTTTTTAGCTCTCATCACCAAAGAAAATATTTCTCTCCTCCAGCCAGACAAAGCAAAAGAGGTCTCTGCTTGGGGAATACGGCCCACATTCATTCACCATGATGGCAGAGGTACCTAGTGTTAGCAACACAAAATGGTTGATAGTCTCCGGTCTAAAGACACATGCATCCTAACGCAAGGGCACTCAATTCTATTAATCCAGGCCTGCACCAAGTATCAATCTGACCTTGGGTTGAACAACAGACTTCACAGGATGTTTGGGCCTCAGATTAGAACAGCAGCCAAGTGCCTATGGCTGGTCTGAAGGCTGTTCAGATTCTGAGGCAAGGAATCCTTCTCAAGGCAAAGGAACTTTGGAAAGCCAAACACTGAATTCAGAAATGTTTTGATAATATGAAAGACAGCTTTGAAAATGAATGATCAAAAAAAATGTTTGGATTCACCACAAATTTCTGGATAGATGCCTTGTCCCCAGAAAGGTCAATCTCATTGTGTATGTCCTCAGATTAGTGTTGCTGTGATTTATTCCTGAGACCTAGGGGTATAAAACAAGATGCTAAGGATTCGGATGAATATTACATCTTATATTCAGGGGGTTTAGTCATTTGTTTTTCAATGTATTTCTTAACCCACAGCTAAAAATGGACTCAACCTTGTCCACACTGTATATGACATGAACACTTCTTTTGTCCACCATAAGGAATGAACAGAGTAATGTTTTCAAAGGGACTTCCGCTCCTTTCTCACAGGGCTCCTATCATCTGGACCTTTCTGATTGACCTTAGTGGCTGTAGTGGCTAGCGTGAGGTATGCAGGTCCTCTACTGAATATTCCTATGTTAGAGAGAGAAACTAAATATCCCTCTACCGGAGAGAAAGATTTAACAACTTCATCTATTACATCACTTTCATTGTCTCTATTTTCCACCAAAATTCAAATTAGTCGAGACCTCCTCTTACTCCCAGAACCACAGAGTGGGAAAGCTGAGGAAATCAAAACAAGAGCTCTCTATTCACGTCACAGGCATTGCTAAAGACTCTCCGAAATCAGAGTCACCTCAATGTACTCTACATTCCTCCAACTAAAACAACCCCAAATCTGAGGTTTGACCTGGCTGTGCCTCTAGAGTATAGGATCATTACTAACTACAGCAGACCAAATGGCTAAATACAGTACCCTAATATTCTCACTACCTTCCTTCTCCAAAATGCAGCTGGAGATTGCCTCGGAGCCTCCGGAGAGAAGGACAGTGACAGGACAAATCACTTTAAATAAATGGTATCCACTACTAGTTATACCTGTGCAGAGGGTAGTTATGCTGTGGACACAGAAGGTCTCCGTGCAAGGCAGCTTATGCTCCCCTCCCACTGGCTCCTGCCAATTATTTCTTTATTTATAGGAAGAAGGGCTTGTTTTGACTCATGAATTAAAGTTCATCATGGCAAGGAATGCTTGGTAGAGTTCACAGCTCTGGGTGTATGCATTTGCGACCCCTCACATCTAAAAGGACTAGAAGGCAGAAATATCAGACCAGAAGACCGCCAACTCTCTCTCTCTCTCTCTCTCTCTCTCTCTCTCTCTCTCTCTCTCTC
>LOEQ01003072.1:107699-121555 GCA_001685075.1 Bramus lutescens | reverse complement strand
TACACACAGACAGAATATTGTAAACATAATAAATAAATAAATATTTAAAAAAAAATATCAAGGTGAAGCGGGAAAAATGGCTCAACATTTAAGAGCACTCACTGCTCTTACAGACTAGGGTTCAGTTCCCAGCACGCATATGGTGGCTCAGAACCATCTATAACTCCAGTTCTAGGGGGCGTGACAGCTTTTTCTGACCCCTGTGAACATCAAGCACACATGTGATGTACTTACTTATATGCAGACAAAACACTCATGCAATACAATTAAATAAATCTTAAAGTGTTTAAAAATTGGTTCTGATTATCTTATTTAATATTTCTTAAAATAATGAAAATAATGATTGTTTAATAGACAAGTTAAAACCAAATCCTAATATTTCAAGGCAAAGCAAAATTGCATTTCTATGATAAACATGTCTTTCTCTCTATTTATACCACCTCATTCCATAGGAATTTCAAAAAGCCGTTCCTGCGAATTTCTCTGGATCAGTCTAGTTTGTTAGTCCATGACAAAGCAAATGGAAATAGTCTGGGGCAAAACTGTCCTTTTAGTGGTATCTGTTCTCTCTTCTGTAATTAAACTACCACCTCATGGCTCCATTTGACGTAAAAAAGCTTATTTCAAATGACCAAACCATTGAGAAATGAACCTAGTCAGCGATGAATGACCTTAGATGACCTTGAGATGCCAGAGTTGCACATGATCCTTTGTTTTTCTCCTTCTGAGTTAATAGTTTAGCTTGGAGCGTGCCAAAATTCATGGTTCTGTCAGTAGCACTCTTTACTTGGAAGGATCACTTTAAGCCACCCATGGTATACATTAACTCAGAAAGATAAAGGCTGCTTTTCGCCCATGATTGCTTCTGTCTGTAGTTCGAACTTTGCATCAAGTGGTTGCTTTGAATCATTTTCTCTAGCTAAGTTTATGTTTGTAATTTCCTCAGAGTCTACATTTGACTGGAATAGATAAAATTTATGACTTTTGAAACTATTAACTTCCATATTTAGAAGTACATGTCTAAACTGTTTAATGGTAGATATAGGGTTGCTTGTACTATTTCCCTACTTTTTTGTAGTGCTGAATGTTTCCTTAATAATCTTTAAAGAAGAAAAAATTGAAAAATACTTCATCAGTCATGGATTAGAGTACAAACATGTGTTTCTCTTTAGCCAAGACATTGAGTATAATTTATACTCCTTAGTAGAGATGGACCATATCAAATTTAGGGAAAGAATCAAATTGAAGAACTAAAACAAAGCCTCTTTACTAGAACTTGATAAGGTCTCCTGAATGTACAGTTGCTTCCATCCTCTTCCCCTTCACCAGATGCCATACGAAGCCTTGCTGTAATGAGCTACTGTAAGTGGCCTCTTCCAATCCCTCAGGCAATTAGGACCAGAAGGAGGTTGAAAGCCACAGAAAGAACCATCCACTCACTGGTGAAACTATTAGCCAGAAGGCAGAAAAACACAGGAATGGAAGCTAGAGGCAAGAGAGAGCTTCCATGAGTGCTGCGGAAGGCAGAGCTGCTATGGAAACAGGAGGCAAGATGGTGGAATATGTGGCAGAGTTCGTCTTATCTCTTTGGGGAAGATGGCTTTTCCTATCTTATTTCCAGTTTTGAAGAGCAGGAAGACTATCTGAAAGCAAAATATATGATCACGCACATGTGTATGAAAATGTAAGCATTTAAAGAAATGGTGTCTTACCGCCCTGCTTAGAATGACAGGTTTGGCAAACTATACATTGAAACAGTGCTTTTGATCTATTTCTGGCAGTGTTTTACCATATGGGGAAGCAAATGAGACTGTTTATGCACTACTGTGACAGAGTAGATAGGGCTTAGGGTGTGAGGCCCTCGGAGGACATGTTCCTTCAAGGCCCTGAGGTTGATGTAAAATGATTGGTAACTGAGAACAGAGAAGAGAGTAAGAGCAGCTCCTAAAAGGTACAAAGCTGAGGTACACCCAGCTGCTCCCAGCCTAGCATTCTTGCTGGGACGTCAGTAGGACCCAGGAGGCTACAGCCAGCTTTCAATAAAGCTGGTCTGTGAAAGCTGGCTAAGAGGACAGAGGAAAATTGATGTTTGCTCTAGAGTGGGGCTGTCAGCTGTGCTCGCCGCCTCCCCAGGCTCCCAGCTGTAAACAAAAGTCCTGGCCCTTCGTGGCACTGCAGAGCAGTCCTGGCTGGCGTAAGTCTCTGAGGACAGCTAGACCATTTTCTCATCCTGGCTGACAACCAGTAGACAGAAGAAACAATAGAAGGTAGAGAGGGGAAGGGGCAGAATGCAAGGGAGCAGAGACCATTGAGAGGGATTTGTGTATTTCAGATCTTAGGTCTTTGGATGAAAGTAGTAGAGATATTTTAGGGAAAGAAGCCCCCCCCTTCCTTGTGTAAATACCCCAGATAATAGTGAATTACAGAGGGGCTTCAGAGACTCCAGTGTATCATCTACTCCTTCACTTGCAAGCATATGTGGTCCTCACCATGCTAGCTCTTCTGGGTGATGCTAAAGTAATCTATGATAGCTTACACATTCAAGGGTCTTATAAGGAGTTTAGGGACATGTGTGACATTGAGTCTTAACAATACCAAATAGACTATTTGTTTGTTAGTTTCTTTTGAGACAGGGTCTCATGTAGCCCAGGCTACCTTTGAAATTTCTATGTAGCCAAGGATGGCCTTGAACTCTTCAGTGACCTGCTTCCTCCCTCCACAGTGCTAAGATTACAGACACATAATGGTATGCTCAGCAAATAATAGACCTTTTGAAATACTAAGTGACTAACTTGGAATGGAAGTATCAGAGCAACATGTCTGGCTGTGGTCACAGAAGGTGGGATTTGAGAGTACTGCAGTAAGTTAGATATGGTTTGGCTCTGAAGAAAAGCCATCTGGAATTTCTGGTAGAACAACATTATTAGTAAAGTTGAAACCGGTTTTGGTGGAAGCAGTCGATTAGAGTGCCACAGACTCTGTTTCTTACCTTCTTGCACTCCTCATCATGGCTGATCCAGTATTCAAGTCTCCCTTTACTGTCACTTCCTCCCCTTGTTTCTACCTTATCTCTAGGAGCAAGTTAAGTACCTTGTTCTATGTTCCTATAGTCCCTGCTGGTTTTGCCTTTCCAAGATACCACCATTTTCACTTGATGAATTAATTATATTTCTCTATATTATGCAAGTAAGAAGATTTGATTGTTTTTCCTCCTCCTTTTTGCAAAATTGAGATCTGTTCTTTCACGTGCCCTTAAACTATCTTTCTCCTGCTTAGTTCTGGCAGCAGAGGCAGCAGATCTCTGTGATTCCCAGTCCAGCATGGTCTACAAAGTGAGTTCGTCCTGTCGGTCCCGATGTGTCTCTTTGGCTGTCTCAAAACAAACAAACAAACAGCAGCAGTAGCAAAACCCTGTCATACTCCTGACATCTTTGTTTCTTTGGATGTTTCTGTTCCTTTCTCTTGGGGTCACAAGTCAGTGTCCTAGGAAAGACTTCTAGGACATCTTTCCCAGCTTCCACCACAGATGGCTTGTCCATATCACCTACATATTTTCTCCATTTTTCTACTTACTAACGACTTAGTTTGAATTTTCCAGCTCCTGCCATGCTGTAGGACGTCTGCGTGCAGGGGTGTTTTATTTACTGTAGTCTATGTACCTAGTATAGTACCTGGATGTGATGGAAAGTGCTCCATGCACAATATTAGTAGGTGAAAGCCAGCCTAAAGATTTATTAAATTCCTGTGCATGAGAAAAATCTTTAAAAGTTTTCAACTATAAGAGGAGAGAATTATTTTAAAATCACCTTTTTCACCTTTAATCCCAATGCTCAGGAGGCAGAGGCAGCCAGATCCCTGTGAGTTTGATGGCAGCCTGGTCTTCAAAGTGAGTTCCAGGACAGCCAGGGCTACACAGAGAAACCCTGTCTCAACCCCACCCCCCAAGAAAAATAAACTCACCCTTTGGTTTTGGTGCTAGAAATAAAATTCTTATATATGTTAGGCAAGCAGTAGTGTACATTTCTAGCCCCTGAAGGACCACTGACCTCTGTAAAAATAGCATAGAGAATGCAAACCTTAGCCTACCCTTGATTCTTGCTTTCCCATTGTCTTGTGGTTTCATGTTCTCTACCTCTCTCTTACTCCCGTGACCCTCACTCACCTCCACAAACCTAAGCTTTTGATATCAGTCCACCTAAACAGACAGACATTCATGTCTGGAGAGGTGCACTTGCTCACTCAGTTGGTACTATTGCCCACCTTTATTGTACCAAGGCTGCTACTGATAGCGGCACATGAAGAGCTTCTGTCTGTCTTAATGAAGCTCCTAACAGCATGAATACCTTACACTGGTCATTCACTGGTACCTTTAAATTCCTGGTGAATTCACCTTACCTGGGCTCAGTGAGGAAGACTTTATAATACTAGGGCCTGCAAAGTAGTTCAGTTTCCTAAGTATACCTTCTGTGTACCTGGGAACCCAGAGATTGGATGCTTATGCCAGTTTATGCCAAACTTTCCTTCTCCCCTGTAGATCTAAAAATAGCATAGTAGAGAATGCCTAGAAGGGTGTTCAGGTGGTAGCCATTCCTTATTCTTTTCAGAGTGGTCTTATTCAGGCCAATGGTCCAACAAGTTTCATCTCTTAAATCAAGCACAGTAGAGAAACTTACAGGAAAATTGCCTGGGTTTAACAATATGCTAGCAGATCTCCCCTATACTCTGAGTGGGTCTAAAGTAAGAATAGCTTTAAGATAGCTTCTGAGGCCACTTAGACATCCTCACATTGGGGTAGGTGTTAATGCCAAGGGATTGGCTTGTTTTCATCTTTGATTCGGGTCCCAAGCAGTTGGAAGGCTAGCGAATGAAAATGTCAGTGGGACAATACACACCTATCACTGTCAGCAACAGACCGTGACTTATAATTCAGCACGTGACACACCAGGAGGGTCTTCTCTAATCATTCACTCTTGTCTCTTTATCAGACATAAGGTTATTGAGGGCTTGCCTGAAAGCTCAGGCCCTCCTTTTAACTTCCCTCATCCCAAAGATGAATAAAAAGAAATAATAATATTGTAGCTAAACTAGTATCACATGGTTGAAGAATAACATCAGACAGTGACAGTTTTGAAGACATATTTGTTAGTTTTGACCCCCCCTTTTCTTTTACTTGACTCCTTTTCCTTTTCTCCACCACCAGAATATTTTAAAGAAAATTTGTGGATTTCACAGGTCGATGTGAAAGCGCACCTGTGATTAATTGCTTTTCTCTTAGGTCTCTGTTGGGTCAGGACAGCTCTTCCTGAATCTCAGGCCCATCAAGTGACCTAGGAACAGATCAAGTGATAGAACAGATTCAATTCCTATCACAGGGAAAGCTAAATGAAATAGAAATCTAATGGATCCCTAAAATCATGAAGAACTTCTGATGAAGGAAACTCAGAATTTCTCCAGCAGAGCTCAGCATGATCCCCGGAATATTGCCCTATATCAACCCAAAATTTGTGCTCTCAGGAACTGTGGCTATTTGGTTTTTATTTTTGTTTTTTGAGGCAGGGTTTCTCTGCATAGTTCTGGAGCCTGTCCCAACTTGCTTGTGAACCAGGCTGGCTTCTAACAGAACTGTGGCAAAAGATAAGGAAAACGGGTTGAGGACTAAGTGGTTACAATCCATCCCCACAAATTACCATTAGCATGACTCTGTTACAGACTAAGCCAGAGCAGTCCCCAAATGAATGTGTATAGCTAATAAGTGACACTTTGTTAGGGAACAAAGGGAAGTTAAGACGAGGGCCTGAGCTTTCAGTCCAGCCCTCAATAACCTTATGTTTGCTAAAGAGATGAGATTGAATGATGAGAGAAGACCCTTCTGTTGTATCAGGTGCTAGGATTATAAGACATGGGGTTTCTTGACTGGTGTCTTACGGGAAAGCCTATGAGATAGTAGTTTTCTAAAAGAGTCAGATATTTGTTACTCTGTATGAGAATGAGATGAACATTAAATGCACTCAAGATAACCGATGTATTGCTGTGAGCAGTGTCTGAAACAGTCTTTTTTTCTTAGTGGTTCAAGTCGTATATCTAACAGTGAATCTCCTATCTGAAGTGGTTCAGGAATTGTGAAAAACTGGGCAGACGGTGGTACACACATGTAATCACAGCACTCAGGAGGTGGAGGCAGATGGATCTCTTAAGTTCGAGGCCAGCCTGGTCTACAGAAAAAGTTCCAGGACAGTCAGGGCTACACAGAGAAACCCTGTCTCGAAAGAACAGCAACAACAAAATTGTGAGAAACTGAGGACTGATATGACAGAGATCAGCCAGTGGACATCGTTCGCAAGTGTAAAGGGAAGTCCGTTAGTACATCTTTTTAGACTTCTGTAGGTTGATCGCTTGAAAAGGGAATTACAATAAGAAAGATACCTAATTATTAGTTTTTGTCACAGCTTTTTTTTTCCACTTTCGTCTGTTTGCTCCTATGATGATTAATCTTTGTTGTCAACTTTGCTAGATTTAGGATCACCTAGGAAATTACTGAGGGCACATCTGGGTATACTGTGAAGGAATTCCCAGGGAGGATTAACTGAAGGGAAGATCCACTCTTAATGTGGGTGACACCATCTCCTGAGGCAGGGTCTCAGACTGCTTAAAAGGGGCAAGAGAAGAAAATCAGCATCAAGAGTTCCCTCTAGAGCTCTGCTTCCCGTGCGCCATCCAGTGAAAAGCTCCCATTCTGGTCAGCCATGAAGTGGCTGAGTGCTCTCACTCTTACCCCCAGGCACGTGGGGTCAAGAGACCGTGGACAGAAGCCATTGAAGTTGTTGAGCCAGTATCACTCTTTCCTCCGACAGCTTGTTTGTGTCAGAGATTCTGGTCATGGGATTAACAAGCCAGTTATTATGCCCCCAAACAAGGCTTTCATATATCAGCCAAATGTATAACTGGAGCACCCTTTGACATTAAATGGCTTATATCTGAAAGTCATAGACAATACAGTTTTGATTTTTCACAAATTTCAAAGCACACTATTTTCTCATCTCCGCCAAACAAAATGCTGTAGTAAAGCAATTCTATGAGCTAAAAGTAGGGTTACTCTGATTGAATATGTGCATCAGTGTGTTTGTGTGCGGATGTGGGAGGGTGCCTGCTTTTTCTTCCCATAAGACCTTGGAGTCTGTTGAAGATGATGTGAAAATCTCTTGCCCTGCTGATAAGGCAATGTACTGAGAAAGAGTGAGCTTGAGTTTTGCTTCTGTTGTGAGACGAGAGTAAGTTACTTCAATTGTTTTTTTGTTCCCCACCCTCACTTCTTGCCTGGATACCTCAAAGGTTTATCTTCACAGTGAAATGCTACTGTAATGTTGGCAACTCCCCCACCCAAAACAAAGCATGCAAGAATGCATGGCAGTCGAAGAATATGACCTTTTCAAGGAAAATATGTTTGGAAAGAACTAGCATTGCAATTCAGTGGTTGAAAAATAATTTAAGAGCTACAGTGTACATTACTTAAAATATTATATAGCAAACACTAATTCCTTTTATGAATAAATTTGGTATGGGTCATATAATGATACATACATTTTGATTCCTAGCTTCAAACTCAAATTTCTCTGTGAGAGACACAGGCAAAACAGCATATATAATCTTACATATATAGAGCCTCACACAGAGCATTATTGGTGAGTCTAAATCTGTCTAAATATTGGGCTTGAGAATATTTCACAGAAAACATGATTTCTGGGTAAGTTTTGACATATTGAAAAAAATCCCTGAGGTGGCAGAAGTCAAGGCAAGTATTTCAACACTAGGGAATAGCATGCACAAAACATGGCGTGTGAGACAGGCTCTGGTATGTGTGGCGGGATTCAAGATTCTGTAGCTAGATCACCATGATTAAATGGAGAAGGCAGTTTAGAGGCAGGAGTGGTAAAAGAGTAGACAACGCTGGTGGGGCCCAGAAGGAAAAATCCAGGGTAGGCCATTTGAGGAACATGGGCTTTTTCCTGAGGTGTGGAGGAAGCTGCTGATGGCTTGAAAGCTCAGACGTGTGAGAAATAGACCGTTTATGGTGAAATTGACAACACTGTGGAAGGTAGGACAACCATGGACTCAGTTCTTGAAGAAAATGCAGTCAGGGAAGATAGGGGAAAGGGGGCTATTTTGAAAGTAGACTATTCAGTAGGAGTTGGTGATTGATGTATTTGCGGGCTATGGAAGGAGTTGTTAAAGATCTTTGACTCTAAGATGTCTGGCTTTGGTGACTGAGTAGGTAGCCTCCTTCTTTACTTGTTAGGATTATTCAAGTCTCCCTTGTCAGGATTGAGAGGATTGGGCAAGAATAACAAAGTTGGAAGGACATTATAAGTTGTTCAGGTCTGGGAATGTTAAATTTGGGATATTTGTGGAATGGAGTTAGTAATTAAGAACCATTAAGCATATTGGTTTTCCTAGCTATGAAAATGGTTACAAACATTGAAGCTTTAGTATACAGTGAAGAGCTATGAACTTGGGAATGAATAGAATGTCTGAAGAATAAGAACTCAAGGGGCTGGGGAGATGGCTCAGTATGAAATACCACTAACTGCATAATAGGAGGAGCTGAGTTAAATACCTCCAACAGCCATGTTAAAAATCCCAGAATGGACAGGGTGGTGGTGGTGCACACCTTTAATCCCAGTACCTGGGAGGCCGAGGCAGACGGATCTCTGTGAGTTTATGGCCAGCATAGTCAACAGAGGGAGTTCCAGGACAGCCAGTGCTACACAGAGAAATCCTGTCTTGAAAAACAAAACAAAAGAGAATGGAACAAATTCAAGAATGTCTGGCTATAAATGCCTGTAAGCCCAGCATTTGTGGGGCTGAAATGGGCAGATCTTGGGAGCTGCTGGGCAGCCTGTCTAGTCAAAAGAGTGAGCTCTCAGTTTAGTGAGAAACCTGGTGCCAAGGAAGCAAGGCAGAGAGTGATAGAGGAAGACACTTGACATCCTCTTCTGACCTTCACATGTGTGCATATAGGTGTGCATACGTGCATAGTCATATATATGCTCTACACACACACTCACACACAACTAACAAATGGTCAGAGAAGCAAGAGATGGGTATTGGAGACTGAAAGCCATGGCAGAAAAGATGTGGCAAAGCAGATGTGGCAGCTCTGACAAATATGAGAGAGTGAAGTATGACAGATTAGAAAAGCTTTGACTTAATATAGCAATTATGAAGGCAGTATAAGGAATAGGGGGAGAGCATTTGCAGACTGGGTAGGAGGAAGAAGCAAGAGATTACAACATAATGAGGAGTAATTGGTGAGGTGGGATATGGGAATCATAGTGAAGGCATTCATTTAAAGGAACTTGATGGTAACTGGAAGTGGGGCACTAGAATAAATACTTACAGAGAAATCCAAAGGCAGATGGATAGTAGTTTTGTTTTCCCTTTGGTTTTTCTAGACAGAGTTTCTCTGTAGCTTTTGGAGCCTGTCCTGGAACTAGCTGTTGTAGACCAGTCTGGCCTCGAACTCACAGAGATCCACCGGCCTTTGCCTCCTGAATGCTGGGATTAAAGATGTGTGCCACCACTACCCAGAGGATAGTAGTTTCTATTCTTCATTTTGAGAGAAATTCATTTTCATCCCCCCATTTCTCTGTTGTTTGACATTGGCAGCATGGTGTTATGGTCTACAAATGTGTTGTAGAAATTTATACCTATCCTGTTACATAGGCAGACTATTAGCTGCAGGTTGTACATGCCTGAAACCAAACAAAGCATAAAGAAACTGACTAAGGCTCAGAGATATTCAGCAATTTCCCATGGACAGTTTTTTTTTTAAAGCATGCTGTATCTTAGTAAGTGTCTAGTGCCATCAAAAAGACTGATAATATAAGAGAAGTGATTTTAGCCTGGTTTTTCTTGTGAGTGCGGGTTTAGAGAGAAGCCCATACTTAATTTGGAAATTAGTATGAATTTAGTATTGAAGTCCTAAACAGGTCCAAGTATTTGAAATTTGACAGGTGTAGAAGAGACTTTTAGGCAATAGCTAATTTTTATTGAGCAATTTACTGTGTGCTACATTCTGAGTTAAATACTTGCATTGTTGAATTCCCACAGTGACACTCTGAGATAGTTACTGTTATCTTCCACTAACAGATGTGAGGACCGAAGTGCAGAATAGTTAAGTCATTTGGTCAAGGTTATGTAGTTACTGTGTTGTGGATTTCTTCAAGCATTGTAGAAGAAACTGAGGCTGAGGGAATTGTCGTTCAGATCTAGACTCTGTCTGGTACTTAATACCGCACTGTCTTAGACATCAAACTGTTATGAAAGGAAGCTAGTAAAATAGAAACTTTGCTTGTATTTTTCCAGATCCATTCTGAAAGACAAGAATGGTCCCCGGATTCAAGTAATGGCAAGAATTTCCTGTTATTCTAGGAAATGAATAGTGAGACCATTTTTTTTTAAGTAACACACCACAAAGCATAACACAGCAGGGCATTTGTATAAAGCTTTACAGTGACAACAGGGGACAGAAAAGACCTACTCAGTAGTAGTGATAGTTGAGTTCTCATGTGGCTTCTTCAGGTGGCTTCATGTCAGCAGACTTTCTTTGCTTTCCACAGGGAAGACCGTTTGTGCGGGAGAATTGGCCCAGAGGCTATTTCTCCCTCAGCTTAAGGTCTGCTAACAAGCTGATCTGACTAATAAGCCATCAGCCTGCATTTGTAGACTATAAATATTCGAGCTGGAGATTGTGGGGGAGCAGAATGTGAGGCTGGGAGGAACATCTTAATTGCTTTCCCTTCCAAGATGACTATCTCCTAAACAGAAACAACATGTAGAACAGGCGGAAGCAGATGGTTGTGTTCCCTAAATTCTCACTACTCTACTTACATGTCACTGACAGTGTTTATCTAGTGATTGGGATTTTAATTATAGCTTGATCCAAGTCTTAATATATGGTATAGTATTAATGTTTAATAAGAACATTATAATTCTTTTTTTTTTTAGTGATGAACGTCCAAGGTTTTAATGTCTTCTTAATTTTGCTTCTGTTATACCTGGAGATTGCATTGTGTACATATCTATATGAATTATGATTTTGTAGGATCTCTTCCAGATCTCTTTTTCTGTGCTCGATAAATTAATGGAAAGGGAACGAACAGAAACATATATGATATAGCAAGCGGAAAGATAGGCTTTTATTCTAATTGCATATATTGTGTATTACTAGGTACCAAGAGCTATGCAGGCTACCGAGTTATATAAAATGCATCTCTTGCCCTCAACATTGAACTGATGAGTGGAACCTTGCTTTCTAATCCCTGGGTGGCTCTTGAACTAGATTGGTAAGTGTTCCTTAACAGTGTAGCCTAACAAAATTAATCCCAAAGTAGTGAAGTCCAGTTTTTGAGATTTTGGTATCCAGAATAATGAGATAAGGTTAATAATACCAACACTGATACAAACCTTTGAGTGACGGGAGGACGCATAAAAAAATTCGAAAAAAGTAATATATTCTGGATAAAGTTGAGGGAGGCATTTCACAACTCAGCACAAAAAAAGTAAATTTGAATCAGTCTAACACTTTAAACAGAAGGGTGCATGTTGTTTTTTCGATAGGTGGGGAAATGCTTATGGTAAAGATAAAGGGGGGTTATATTTTATTCAGTACATTTCTTCCACTTAGAAAGCTCCTTTTTCCTTGGCCTGTGAATTTGGAGAGAGCAAAAGGACCTACTAGTAGATTAAAGGGAAAGAAGAGGCTAAACCACCAGCAATTCTACAAGGCAGAACAAGCTGGAAGGAAGGTGGAGGTACCAATAGCCTTAACAACTGAATAAATAAAGCCTTTCCTCTTAAAATATATTTATGAAATATTTATCCAACATTAAATAGTAGCAAAGAATTAATGAAAATATCCCAAACACTTTATCTTCAAAGGAAGCTCCCGCCCCCATTTAAAAATGCTGTTTAAATCTCAGAATCCCATCAGATGTGATTCAGGCATAAATTAGTATTAGTCTCAGGTGGAGGATGAGTACTGCAAGAAAGCTGGTAAGTGGGCATGACCTCCAAGTGAGACTCTGCTGTCACCTTTTCTCAATTCATTGGTAAGAAGGACTCAAAATTTAGCAATTTTGCAGTTGAACAGATTGCTAAATGTCAAACCCCCTCAGTGAGACCTGTATATATGTGGGAAGAATAAAAAAATTGAAATCCATTTGCCCTGGATTCTATGTTGGCATTATGCTAATACTTCCTCTGCTTAGGGCCTCCAGTGAGAAGGATAATGCCTTTCACCTGGCATTGACTCTGAGTGGCTTTGTGAATTCCTTTGATCTATTATGTTGGTTGGTACTTTGGCTTCTTCGGCACCCAGCACCAGCTGATGCCCTGATCTGAATCCCAGTTGGACAGCCTTTATTGCTCAGTACTGTAGCTGTCTCCAGGGCATTGTTCTTGAGACTTCCAACAGGGCAGATTTGTGTAGATGGCCCATCTGGACAAGATCTGTAACAAGTAGAGCTCTGTGCAGTAAGTTCATCTCCATAGTCCACCCCCACCATCCCCGCCTCCGGGCTGCAGCAGCCTGACACCCCATCCCCTTCAGGGACAGTATCAAAGAGATACTCTCTGCTCCTTTCAAAGGGATATTGCTTGTGGCCTCTCATTGATTGGCACTACCTGGGCAGAAATAGGAACACGGGGGCTGTCTTTTCCCTTTTCAATTTAATCTCCTATAAATGAATTCTTAAATTTGATTCTTAGTATGTGAGTGCTAACGTGTCCTGTAAGAGTAATTTCTAGATCTGAATATGGTAATACACACTGTTAATCCTAACACCAGGAAGGTTGAGACAGTATGATTATGAGTTCAAGGCTAGCCTGGGCTGCAAGTAAGTTCCAGGATATCTTAAGATATACAGAAAGACCTTGTCTCAAAAAAAGAAAGAGAGAGAGAATCTCTCTCTCTCTCTCTCTCTCTCTCTCTCTCTCTGAAATCTAGGCCAGCTACCTTGGTCATTCCAAAGTACTGTCTCCCAAATCAAGGGAGATCAAAGGGTATCTCAATGAATAAGACAAATTCAATATGAAAATGGAGAAAGAAGGCTGGTCTTGTCTGTGTACTATAGAATGTACATTGATCATTGGACTTAATTGACTTGAATTAGGAATGTATGTGGAATGGAGAAACAAGGAAGAGCAGAGATAGAAGAGAGGGAAATGGGGAGAAAGAAGGAGGGGACTTGGAAGGGAGGGAAGAGAATTCATATTATGTAGTTAACTATTATTCTGGACCCAGAGAAAAGGACACAGTATTTTAAGAGGTTATTTGTTTGTGTGTTCCAACTGCTATCCTAATATCTGTATTTTTCTCATCTCATTTCTGTGTTCTTCACAGATCACTTCAACAAACACATTGTACTAGACCAATGCACCTCTGTGACACAGAGCAACACACCAACTCACTCTAGTCTGACCTTTCTTGTAGCCTTATCTGAATCCTATGAAGAAGAAAGGGAAGCACAAAAAGGGTAAAGAAACAACCCAAACTATGGCTCTCTAAGTTGTACAACTACAACCCGAGGTAGGTTGAGTTCTCTAGATGCCTAGATAGGGACACCCTCTGCATGCCTGGTTTCTCCTCAGGAACATTGAATAATGGCGCCATTATTCACTTGTCAAGAGGAGGTGAAGTTAGAAATTCCTGGAAATTAAGAGACTTCAGAGAACAAGAAGAAACAGAAACGTAAGCGTCTCTCTAAAGGTTGCTTCTGAACTCTACTCTTCCTAGGTTTTAGTACCTTTCATCTCCCCTTTCCTAGATCATCAAATACATTTCTTAAAGAATAACACCC
>LOEQ01003072.1:96547-107689 GCA_001685075.1 Bramus lutescens | reverse complement strand
TTCCTACCCAGCAGCATAACAAAGCCTGTGGCTACCCTAATTAAGGACTAGAGCAAATACTTCTGGGACGAGGAAGTTTAGTTAGATCTGGAAGGGTAAACTTCCTGAGAGTCCTAGGTTCTTGCCCCAGTTCTAAAAATGGTAGCTTTTCCAGAAGTGAACCTCTCTGCTGGACCAGTCCCCTAGCCCAGAGCAGCTGATGACTGCCACATCCTTGTTAAGTGGTGGGAAGACATGCCTTTGTCTCTCTCTCAGTAAGGGCCTCTGACTAGGTCATTCAGAGCAGTACTTGTAGACTAAAAGGACTCCATATTTGAGCTTGCAGTGGGAGGGAGAGAAGTGCCAAATAAAGGGTAGGCTCTGGATGGGAGTAGGAAAGATGAAGATGGCCAAATCCAGAGTCCAGTAGTCTAAATATTCTTCACAGATCCCCAGCAATGTCAGACAGTCACTCTGGCATCAGGCACATGGACAAACTGAGAAATGCAGAGTAAGCAGGAAATCTGGATTGAGTAGATAAGCTGTGTTTGTAATATAGCCACCGTTGGCACTAGGCAGTTCTAGTATAACTTGGGAACTGGTGATTGAAGTTATGAAGGGGAAGTCAAGAAGAAACTCTTGAAGCTCCTGATAGAGTTTGATGGAAGGGAAAAGCCCACCCAGGTGAAAGCAGGANGCTGTATACTATAGCCCCCACCCTATTCACAGTGCCTGGTGGATGTCTTCTGACCTTAGAACTTTATAGACAACCCAATAGAATATATTGAAGACAAGAAAAGTAAAGGGAAAGACAGCCCTGGAGATGGTGTCGATTCTCTTGGCTCGGTCCACATAGAGTTTCCTCATGGTTTCTCCCTCCTTTTGAAGAGGGGTTGCAGTTTGGGGACTATAAATGCTGGAACCTTCCATTGGACCTCCATCCCTTGCTTGTAGGCAGTGTCCGAGGCCATAGCCACGAAAATAGAAGCGGCTTTCTCGTATGATGTCTTCTTCCTATAATTGCAAGAGATAAAAGGTGATATTTGAAGCCAGAGTAAAAGCCAGACCACCCATAAATGCCTCATATCCAATGTCATACAGACATGGCTCACTAAACTGGCCCACTACATGCTTTTTGTGGACCACAAAATTATATGTTAAGCAGCTATATGTTGTTCATAAGTGATGTGATTTCATTTAGAGACATGTACCTAGTTGCCTTTTGAAAATGTATAACATCATTTGGAGTCATCTAAAACCGCCAAAGTGTCAGCATCTCAATGTCAGATTATTTCTGACAGGGAAACAGAACAACAGCCACAGTGAAGCTGAGATATTTTGACTTGATGAAATTGACTTCAATGAATTTAAAAAGCTTTAGAATTAGATTGTTTTGTATATAGTATTTTTAAAAGTGATTTTGCCTTAAAGCTAAGAATTCTAAAAGTTCTAAGTGACCAAATGATCTAGACAAAGTAGGTTATAGTTGATCACTCTTCGAAAGAGCTGTATAATTCTTTACAAATTAGCTGATCTGAAAAGGGAATCAGTAAATCTATAATAGCACTTATTACCCAATATGCATTACATTTCTGTAGAATGCATGTATTTTGATAGACAGATTAACAGAGAGGATTGCGTTTTATACAAGTAGTAAGCAGTATGTTGTAGGCAGCATAAAGTCTATTAATAAAACCACTGACTTACAACATTGAGTAGCTGTGCCACAGCTGGAAAGCAGAAAGTAGGGACAGAAAGAGATAAAAAGAAATAGATGGAGTGTGGGGGAGAAGAGGGAAGAAATATCCATATGAGAAATATAGCCTTCAAATAGAAGATGATTATATAAATGAAAAGTACTGAATTCTCTGCAGGAACAGCTTCAGCTAAGAGATTGCCTGAAATGAAGTATCCTTTCTTAGGATGTTTTCACCTACCAATTCAAGTTTGCCCAGAACTGAGGAGGCCCCAGAGACTAGTAGTCTCTCATCGCTAACACTGGAGAAGTTCAAGGTAAAACAGGAGGAGTAAGTCACCCTAGTTACCTGATGTAGTTCTATAAATTATAAGAACAAGATACATGTATATTGTGTGGGCTTGCCACATGTGTGCGAAACATTTTGCGCAATTCAAGGGACATTGAGGGATCTTTATAACAAGCACTCTGCAGCTACAGAACCCAACTGAAAAGTTGTTTTGTAGATGAGATATTGGTATGGCTGGTCATAGTAACTCCTAACTATAACATCACTCAAAAGTGAACTGTTAGGAGGGCAAGTCTGCTACTGGGCTTCAGTGGCACACAAACTCAGGCCAGAAATTCATGAACAAACCCTATCCCTTCTTCTGTCATCTGTTAACTCATATATCGACTTATTCACTACTCTATTCCCAGTGACAGGTGCCATTCTTGGAACCTAATAGACACTCAGTAGATATCTGTTGAATGGACAACTGGGCTAATGAACCACATGCTTCAGGACATAAGGAATGGAGTAACTTTTTGTTTTGTGATGCCCATATCTTGTCAGGGTCCCAAACTAAAGAGTCCACTCAGAAAGGATTCTCACTCAGTTATGAAATACATGACAGCAAATGCAATTACTATTTACCCCACTATACAATGGCTCCATAGCCTTTGGCTTCTCCAAAGGGAGTAGCACTTTGAACATAGGAAGAAATTAAAGTCTGTACATCAGAGACTTTTGCTGTCTTAGTCTTGATTTATCAGGGTCTTCATGGAGAGTTGTATGTGTGTATATGTTGTATGATGTATGTCAGAGTGAATTCACTATCCTGCTCTTCAACTTGGAATGGTTACAGTTTGGCGGCCTGAAGGCTTTGCTCACGTACCATTTTAGCCTGTTAACAAAGATCTTGATTCATCTCACATGCATTCTGCAATTAATTTTCACGCTCTTTCTGCAGGAGACATTTGCTGGGTCCATCATACAGATAAAGAACCAGATGCAAGCAGAGTATCTCAGAAGGAATTGAAAAGTGAGAGTGGTAAGTAAAGTTTTTAAAAAATCTTCGTAGTGATCTAGTTCAGGACCTTGTACCCCATTCTTCACCTAATCTTCCAACTAGAAGATACAACTACAGAATAATGGTATTGAGAAAAAACTTCTAAAGGAGAAAGATTGAACTGCTAGTTCTGTTTTTATAAATCCTATTTTTCTCTTTTTATCCAGTAAATCTGAGGGAAATTATTTGGAAACATTTCCCAGGCTTGAAAAAGTAATTTCATACAGAAGGGAAAGTATATCCAGTAAAGTAAGCTGCTCTTGGCTCTTTTTAATTTTAATATGTATCTTTTATGGCTGTCCCAGGAAAGATGAATAGCCTAAAATCCAAGGATAAAGGGGCCTGGGTTTGGATATTAGATATTTACGACAGATTCTGAGTGGTTAGTATATATGTGTTGGGGAGTGTCACTGTGCCATTCAGTATTACTTTGCGATTTCCATGGTTATTGAAATAGAATTTTTCTGCATATCTAGGAGCAGAGTGCTGAGAGGCTAGAGAAAGAAGCTAGACCCTAGCCAGCCTGGGAAATAAATGCCCAGTGGAGAAGGGGTATGAAGATTGGAAGGAGTGGTAAATGTCAAGGGAGACAAGCAGGAAGCTAAGAAATTGGAGATGGAAAGGTGGACAAGCTTCTGAAAGTAAGTACCCGAGAGGATTTGCTGCTATTTTGTAATTTTTCTAGTTCTCAAGTTATTGTATTAATAATACCAAGAAGTTTTGTCTGTGCAGTTTGACAGCCTTTGCCTTTGGCTGCTGTGTTCAGAGCCAGAGGCTAACCCTGCAGGGATGGTGAGAATCCACCCTTTCCTCTGAATCATTTAGACCATCTGGGAAGACAAAGCAAAAGCGTGTGCAAAACACCCACTATTTTCGGCAGTGCTGCGGGAGAAGACACTATGTAGGGAGACAAGTGGTTGAGGAGAGGTTAGAAAGACAATAACTAGCCCTAGAGCTAGACAGACAGTTGACTGGCTCCTGAAGAACCAACCCTATCGTGACCTTGACTCTGGGCTCCTGAGAATTATAATATTTCTCTCCTCTTCCACTGGGTTTTCCCAGGCTGAAGGTTTCTAGTTCTTTTATTGGAACATCAGGGCCCCAAAAGAGGGTCTAGACAAATATGTGCTCTCTGTCTTTAGCCAGTTTAGGGCCTCCAAGATTCCTGGATAGACCACTGGGGTCACATTAGCTTTAGGAAACTCAAGAAAGGGATATTATTGATGGCACAGGTTTGGGTTTCAGGCTTTATTCACATTAATAATAAGCCACAGCCCACTTTTAGGTAATCCACAGTGTCCTATTTAGGCATCAAGCAACTACTTTGTAATAATTGTATGGTGGCACATTCTGTTATAAGCACATGCCAACCTGCATATAAACACGAGCAGACAAAATGTGGGCAGTAGCTGGTTGAATGGGCACAGGATAGGAGGTGGGACTGAGGTCAAGCTGAGTAGCTCTGTAGTAACTATAGCAATCTTTGTTACTGGGTCATCAACACAGGCATTTTAGGTACAAAAGGGACTCTAGACTATTTGATGACTTGCTGTTCATTCCTAGGAAGGCAATGTTAAAATACATCAAAAACTCCTATGAATGATTTTGGTACCTGCAGTCAAGTTTCACACAACTAAAGAAGAGGTAAGAAGAGGTCAAGATAGTCTAAAATAATAAAGATATTATTTTAGAAAAGGGATAATCCTGTTTTCTTTCCCTCTGCTAACTCTGTATGTTTTCCTGTCCCCACTATGAGGCAAGAAGTCTTAAAAAAAAAAACAACTTTTTTCATCATAATACCCAATCCAAATTCCCACTCCCTGCCCTCCTCGCATTCCCTCCACCCCAACTCACCCACCTTTTATCCACTCCCCAGAGAGGACAAGGCACACCGTGGCCCTGGGGAAGGTCCAAGGCCCTCCCCACTATATCTAGGCTAAGCAAGGTGTCGATCCAAAGAGAACAAGCTCCCAAAAAGCCAGCACAAGCAGCAGAGGCAAATCCTGGTGGCAATTCCAGTGGCCCCTCAGTCTGCTCCAGCCATGCAACTGTCAACCACATTCAGAGGAACTGGATCCATCCCATGCTTGTTCCTTCCCAAGCCGGCTGGTGTTATAAGAGTACTACTCAGCAGTAAAAAACAATGACATCTTGAATTTTGCATGCAAATAGATGGAATAGAAAACACCATCCTGAGTGAGGTAACCCAGACCCAAAAAAATAAAGATGGTATGTACTCACTCATAAGTGGATACTAGCTGTAAACAAAGGATAGTGAGCCTAGAGTTCATGATCCTAGAGAAGCTAAGTAACAAAGGGAATCGGAAGAAAAACATATCCACCTGGAAAGTCAAAATAGACAAGATCACCTGGAAAAATTGGGAACATAATGGTGGAGGGAGAAGGGAGGGGAGAAGGGAAAGAGGAGGGGAGAATGGGGGAGTTGAGGAGGGAACCATTATGGGGTTAACAAGAAACCTCGCTCTAGAGAAATTCCCAGAGATCCACAAGGATGACCCCAGCTAAGACCCTAAGCAATAGAGGAGAGGGTGCCCAAACTGGCCTTNCACCATAGAACCTTCATCCAGCAACTGATGGAAACAGAGGCAGAGACCCGCAGTAGAGCACTGGACTGATCTCCCAAGGTCCAGTTGAAGAGTGGGAAGAGTGAGAATATGAGGAGCCAAGAGGTCAAGACCATGATGGAGTCACCCACTGAAGCAGTCTACCTGAGTTAATGAGGCAAGAAGTCTTATGGGCCAGTCTCTGGAAGAATATATTCAAAGAGATGCAGTTGTGGGTCCATCCACTAGAGGGTTCACTATTTAGGAACCGTGAATAAACAAAGCAAAGAATTGGTTTTCAGAAAAAAATACATGAGATAGGAGCAGTTGTCCCCAGAAAGAAATGTGAAATCATGCAGTTTGTGTGATCATTAGAAGTCATATGGGAGGGGTGCTCTAGAAGCAACCAAGGTGGGAGTTGGGTGTTAGGAAGGACAAAGTATTAATATGTCTCAGATAGGCTAGAGTCAGAATTTATGTGTGTATGTGTCTATGTGACACTATGGATCAAATTCAAGATTTATGTATATGCTAGGCAAGCACTTTGCCCCTGAACTACATCTGCTGCCCCCTTGGAGCTTGCTTTTCTCTGGGTAGCTCAGACATCTCTGTTGTCATGACAACTTACCTAGTGCCTATTATCTGGGCAATTGAGCGAAAACTGCTACTGTTGTCATGACAACTTCCTCTTCTATCTCCCCTCCTTGGTGATCACTCTGCTATGGAAGGGATGGGCCTAACAAACAGGAATGAGGAAGGACACCACTCGTACCTGTTGAAGATCAACACACATCCTACTAGTCAGAAGAGGCAAGTAGTGATCTTTCTATTACAATTCAAATATGGGGACCGTCTTACAGTACTCCTCTTGAAAGGTACTAGTGTCTGACTCTGAGTTCTTGCCAGTAGGAAAAGCAAAAACAACTATTATTATTACAAGCAGAAACTGAGTATGGCAGTTCAGATGGAAAGGGATCCTGGCATTTGGGAGCCCAGGAGTACCACAGAGTCACCTTAAGCGTAGCAGCTTATAGTCCTGCCCCAGGGAAAGGTTTTCCCAATGTAACAACTCTACTCTGGCAAGGGAAGGTTTCCACAGCAAAGTTGTTACAGTTCTGCTCAACTCTGCTCTGCTTCAGCTGCTCCATTCTGGTGAAAGAAGCTCTCACCCAAACCTCATTCAGGAGATTTATTGGGAGGGAAGAATCGAGGAGGGTGGCTGCCTCTGCCAGGGTGGGAAAAGAGCAACAGCAAATTGAACAGGCACAGGGCTTCGGAGGGGTGAAGGTTTTCCAGGGTGAAAATTTTCAGGGTGGGAATTGGTCAGATTTCAATCCCGGAGTTTGGACAATCTCGGATATTGGTTGGATTTCATGTTCGGGGATTAGTTGGGTTTTGTGCTGAGTTGGTCAGGGACAGAGTGTGTTTCTTTGGCTCCCATTTCAGGACCAAAGTATGTTTTTTTTTTTCACTGACCCCTTTTTAACCCTTTGGTTCTGGATTCAGGGCCAGGTTGTGTTTCTTTCACTGGCTGTAGTTTCAGGGTCAGGGTGTGTTTTTTGGCTGGCCCTTTTTTAACCCAACAATTGCTTCTGAAAGCAATAACATTTATGCTAAGTCAATACGGATCTAATACTGGCAAATATGCTTTTGTTTATTTATTTTTTTGAGACAGGATTTGTATGTAGTCCTGGCTGCCTTGGAATTCTCTCTGTAGATCAGGCTGATCCCAAACTCACAGAGATCCTCTTGCCTCTGCCTCCCAAGTGCTAGGATTAAAGGCATGCACCATTATGCATAACCTTGGCTAACATGTTTTAAGTGCTTACATGATAAAGAGTATATGTCATACTCTTAATCCCTCCACTAACTTATAGGGGTAAATGTCCCATTGGATAGATAAAACAAAGAAGTATTTAATTTTACTGTCACAAGCCTGGGACTAGAATCTGGGATTCCTGATTGCCCAGTACTAGAACCCTAGATTGGGACTTGGTTTGTGGGAGGGGTAATAAGGTGGAAGGAGTTCAAAGGAGAAAGGAAGTAGAACCCTCCTTGTTGGCACTCACCATGCGTTGCCGTCTCTGCCTTCTACGAAGTCTCATAAATTCCTTGTGCTGACGAGAGACAAAATTAACGGCAGCATATTCAAGCAGGGCAGCGAATACAAAGAGTAGGCATACAGCCATCCAGATGTCAATTGCCTTCACATAGGATACCTGCAATATCCATCAATAGAGCAGTTATCCTTCTGGAGTCCTTCCATGGACTATTCAGTGGATTTCCAGTCCATATCAATTGCTCATTATTGTTCAGTTTTATCCTGAAACTTCGGTGATTTAAATCAGTCTGTCATGACATGTATGCCTATCTGAAGGCCATGTCAATGAGCCTGGGCTCATCCTTTCTCAGCAGCCTCCACCCTTCGTGTCTATGAGCCTTTCCTCCCTACTCTTCCTGTATTTATTCTTCCTGCATTTCTCTTTTGCCCTCTGATTCTTCCCTTGCAGTAAATAGCAATCATCAAAAATCATATTTGTTGGCTCTCTGGTGTCCCCTGAGTGTCTCATAGCCACAGTGATAATTAGGGAGAGTTCACAATTCCCATGTGAGGTATGTGAACATTTAATACTCAGAGAGAAATGGTCTTATAGCAGAGATCACTTAGTTAGAAAGGCGGCATTAGGACTGGGAAATTCTGAGCTTTCAAATCAATGACCTCGACATTTACCTAGGTACAGGTTCACTGGCAGACTATGAGCTCCTCCATTCCCATTCTCTGTTGACCCTGTGAAGTTTGCTGCTGCCTTTTCAGACATCACTGCTGAGGAGTGCAGTGCAATGGTAAGCTGAGCCTCCATCTCTCACCTTGGACAGAATGGCAGAATCCAGAGGGAGTGCCAACTAGCCTTTGTCATGACCTTCAGTAACTGCAAGGCGCTGTTGGCATTCACCCATCTGGTTCCAGCTGTGCTCCTCTAGTACCTGCCCTTGGCAGCTTTTAAGAGTGGTTGACCACTAACCTCTCCAGGAACATGTTACAGCTAGGTGGGTCTAAGAGGAGGGACAGAACTTTAGTATATTAAGATTCTTTCACTTCCTTAACCATGGAGATTCCCTGTGTAGTTTTGAGCTCTCTCCATATAGCTTCCTGTCAGGAGCAGGATTTCTGAAGAGTAACTTCTTTCTATCAGCTTCTTCATTACATGGCACTGAGGGTGCTGCAGATCCTGGGGAAGGAAAAGGTTCAATTGGATAGGTTTTCTACTTGTTAGCTTTCTGTGATAGTGGAGATTGAATCCATGACTTCATGCATTATATGCATAGTGCTTTATCAGTAAGCTATATCCCTAACCGTCTATCTTAGTGGTTCTTAACTGGAAAAAAACTGCTCCACCCACAACAGGGTTTAGCAATGTTTACCAAAAATTTTGGCAACATGATTTTTACAGTGGTGCTTGCTACTGGTGCATCATGGGTAGAAGACTGTTAAGCATTCTAAAGTGTATACCATTCCTCCCTCTAAAGCATACACACACCCGAACTATTTGCTCCAACTAAGGTGTTAAAGTTGGTAAACCCTGCTTTCATTTCTGGACAATTCCACAGAAAGAGTGAGTAGTATTGTGTTACTGGATAACTCTGATTAAGAATTCTTTGGTGCTATCTTCGCTCTGCCACCTATGAAGACGGCATCTCATTTAACTGTCTATCCGCCCAGGCCCACTGGGATCTTGAGGTTTTTAAAGACCTTCTATGAAGATCAGTAATGAGGCACTTATAAGGGACAGTCATGAAGAGCTTTAGCCTGTTAATAAAAGCTACACCTTATGTGTTTATGGCTTATTAATAATAAATGTGTCATTGATACATTTAAAAAATCCCTGTGATAATATCACAACCCCCCAAGACCCTTTGGAGGTTCTCTATAACTCTTGTGATCTACATGTGTTATACTTACTGCCTTTGATCTCTGCCTGCCTCTTCAGCCTCAGTGTGCCCCTTATACCCTATGATCCTGCAACAGTGAAATATTTCAGTTTAAAGAAGCCAGTCTCCTCTCCTCTCCTCTCTGAGATTTCGATATCTTATTCTTTAGCTTCCACATAAGATGCCCTATTTTTGTGAGGCCTTCCATGATCATCCTAGTGTGTAATTTCCTCCTATATGGACTGGCTGACCTAGACCTCTTTAGCATCCATCACATACCTGAGCAATTCTTCCACTAGCCTGAGCTTTTGCATATCAGGAACTATTTTTATGATGTTCAGTGTTCTGTCCCCAATATCTGAGGGCTTGGCACACAATAAGTAGTTTTTGAATAAGTGGATAGAAGATGTAGCCATGTGATTGTCTTTGCCGGCTCCTACTTGCTGTCTCTTTTCCTTCTTTCCCTTCTTTGTCTCATGAGCTAAAGGCAAGATATAGAGAATTTTATCCTTCCTCCCTCCCTAGCGCAATTTTATATCATATCTTTCATTTAGCTTTTCCTCTTGCAGCTATGGATATCAAGAGCCTGGCAAAGAGATGGAAATCGGTGCCTTTAGGGTGTTGCACAAAGCAATGAAGGGATGGTTTCTGGAGACTATGGAGAAAGACTACCCCAGCTGAGTTTCCTTTCAGAGAAATCTCTTTTGCTCTCATCCTAGATAGTACAGTTATGTTTTGGGTGGGAGTGTTGTTGCTATCAGATGCCTCTGGCATCTCCTTTGTCTAATGTTGCACAGACTCAGGGTGAGCAAGAGCTCCATGGCTTACTGATGCTTTGACTCCATGGATCTGGTTAGCAAGACTAGTCATTTTAGGGTCCATGGATCTGGTTAGCAAGACTAGTCATTTTAGGGTCCATGGATCTGGTGAGCAAGACTAGTCATTTTAGGGTCCATGCATCTGGTTGGCAAGACTAGCCATTTTAGGGTCCATGGATCGGGTTAGCAAGACTAGTCATTTTAGGGTCCACGCCTGAATATTTTGCCTACTGGCTAATGAGACTATTCAGAAGTCACGAAAATATGACAAGTAGTAGTCATGGTTGTAAACAAATAACCTCTTAGGAAAGTTATTTCTCTGCATGAGGAAGCTATGACACCTTGGAGCGGATGGCTAGTGCTCACTTGCAAGGGGGAACCAGAAATGAAATTCTTTTCAAAAGAAGGCATAAATTGCGGTATCTTCCTGGGTTATAAAGAATCTTCTTACTTGACAGAGAAGAAATTGGGGCAGGGCTCTTAATGCAGTGATCCCCATATAAGGCTTTTATAATAAGTATCATAGTCCAGGCTGGCCCAATGGCTCTCCTCTAGAGATGGATGTAGTGTTTTTTCATTTGTGTTTTAATAAATAAAACTCGCCTGAAGATCAGAGAGTAAAACAGCCCCACTGGTCAACCTTACAGACCAGGCAGTGATAACACACACCTTTAATCCCAGTGGCCACACTAGTTTGCCATAGAAACTGGGTAGTGCATGCCTTTAATCCCAACCCTAGAGAGGAATATAAGACTGGAGGAGACAGCTCACAGACAGTCTCATTCTGAGATTCCTGGAGGCAGGATCGCCATTTCAGACTGAGG
>LOEQ01003072.1:34610-46496 GCA_001685075.1 Bramus lutescens | reverse complement strand
CCGGGACCAGCCACCGCTGGGAAATCAGCAGTTGTCTCTGCACGGGACTCGGACTCACTGCTCTGCGGGCCCACTGCCTACTGCCGCCAGAGACCTTGCAGCATTTTTTTAAAAAAATCATAAAAAGGATATCACCAGATATGTGACAACATGGATAAACCTGGGCTTGAAGTTAAGATACATAAAGCAGCCAGAGAGGGAATACTGCAGGATTCCACTTATATATGGAATCCAAACTAGTCAAATGCATAGAAGCAAAGGCTAGAATAATGGATGACATGGGTTAAGAATAGTGGATGACAGGGACCAGAGGGCAGAGGACGTGGGGAAATGCTGTTCAATGGTTATAAAGTTTCAAATATGCCTGAGCGATAGAAATTTATTATATAGCCTTATATCCACAATTTACAACACTGTATGTGTTAGGAATATTTCCTAACGCGAGCTCCCTGACAACGCAAAAATTCCCAGTCAAGCCAAATTAAGAAATATCCAGGTTTAATGGAAGATCTGCACTCTCCGGTGGCCCCAGGGGGAAACCGGGAAGCTGCGGAAACGCGAAGAAAGGGAGACCACTTAAATACCCTGGGGAGTGCTGGGATTTGGAGTTCAGACCAGGCCTGGAAGCTGGGTTAGATGCGAGGGGCTGGGGCCTACACTCCCAACTTGACAATAAGTACTACATGCTTAAAACTGTTTGAGGGTACATCTCATGGTCAGAAAATGCTCATTCTTACTAGGCAATACTGAACCCTTCATATATAGTTTTACATGCCCAGTGAATAATTTTTCACAGGCTAGTTTCTGGGTGTGTTCCAGACCTTATTTCTCTTCAGTTACACATTGGAAAATGCAAAATTCTGGCTGCTATACACTTGTTAGATCAAGATATGATCTTCCTGCACCATTAGTCAGCACACTGAGAAATAGGGGTATTTCTGGAAGCCATTTCTATNAAGTAACTGCCAATAATGTTAATGTATTTCATTAAATCCCTCATAAATGCAAATTCAATTCAGTTTGTCCTCTGAATGTCCACAAAAATGTCCACAGCTACTTCAATGACAACCTCACCATGAGGAAAGACCAAAGGAACAGTTGGAATGAAAGGAGAATTTGGGGCTGATTTCATTCTGTTTTGGTTAATCTTTTGGTTTTCTTTTGAAACAGCCCCTCACATTGTTGCCTGGTCTCACCTTGAACTTGCTTTGTAACTCCGAATGATCCTGAAGTCCTGTCTCCAGCTCCCAAGGGCTGAGATTATGGGCGCACACCATTACATCTGGCTATGCTTTGACTGATTTCAACTAGACTGTTTTTATTTTTGCAGATTTTACAAAAACACACAACCACGTTCTTGCACCACAGGGACCTTGTAGGGAGCTGCTGCAGGTAAAGACCTGTGGCTTATGACTCCTTAGCTTCCTAGTAAATTCAGTGCTAGATGCGATGTGTGAGAGAAAGAGAGCAAGGTGGTGGGTGTGGCTTCCTGGTAGAGAGCACTTGCCTAACACGTGTGAAGCCCTGCATTTGATCCCCAAAGTCCAAATTGAAAAATAAAGGAAGTGGTTAATAATTCCAAGGTTTTTGGCCTGTGGAACTATGTGGGTGGAGATACCATTTACTAGGATACAGAAGATTAAGAAAAGTCTTCAGTTCAGATCCAGCTTGAATCTTCCTAGCCAAAGTACATGGTATCCCATGATACTTCTGTAATACGGCTCCTTAAACAAGACCTGAACAATGACAACACACATAGACATGCTAATGTGGCAAAGGGAAATTTCAAGGTCCCCCACCCCAGACAAAGAATGACAGGCAACTAATGACTGCTGAGAGAGAAAGAATTAGCTTCTCCCTGGGATGAGTCCCCTAATTGGCTATCCAGTACCAAGTGGTGGGCTCTAAAATCATATACACACAAGCAACACTAAACAGACTCAGCAGGTTATAGTTATATATTTATGAAGACATGTAACAATAATCAAAGAAAAGGAGGCCGTGAATTTGAAAGGGAGTAAGGGGGCCCGAGAGGAATTGAAGGGAAAGGACACTGTAAGGATTGCCAGAGGAAAGGGAAGGGGAAATGAAGTAATTATATTTTGATTGAAAAATTTTTGATTTTCTAAAGACTTATTTATAATATATATATAGTATGTATGTATATAGGTGCTTTATCTGCATATATGCCTGCATGCCAAAAGAGGGTAGGGTATCAGATATCATGATAGATGTTTGTGAGTCACCCTGGGAATTGAACTCAGGACCTCTGGAAGAACAGTCAGTACTCTTAACTGCTAACCCATGTCTCAAGTCCATTTTATTTTTTAATTTTTAAGAAAAAAAATCTTCAGGATCAAAATGAGAAAGCCATGGTGGCACATGCCTTTAATCCCAGCACTCAGGAGGCAGAGGCAGGCAGATTTGTAAGTTCAAGGCCAACGTGGTCTACAGAGTAAGTTCTAGGACAGCCAGGGTTAAACAAGAAAGCCTGTTTTAAAAAATAAACAAAAACCTTAAGGTAGGAACTAGAAAGATGATGGTTCTACAGATAAGAATACCAACTGCTCTTCCAAAGGTTTCACGTTCAATTCCCAGCACCTACGTGAGTATAACTTCATTTCCAGGAGATCCAACCTGTACTCTGGCCTCAAGAGGCACTGTACATCCCTGGTATATGAACATGCACATGGACAAAACAGTCATAAACAAAATATAAACAAACTGTTTTTAAAATCTAAGGCATCCATTAGACAGCTACAAGGAAATATCAAGTAGGTTACTGGCTATGTGTTTGAGAGAAGTTGGTTAAAGGAAAAAATAGGAAGATCATACATAGCTGGAAATTGCTTTTGAAAACATGAAATTAGATATGGCAGAGTTAAGGGTGTGGCACACACCTGTAAAGCCAGTATTGCAGTGGCAGGAAAATCACAGCCTGAACTACATAGTGAGACTCTCACTCAGAAAGTGTGGGGCAAGAGGTTGTCGGGGTCCAACCCCAACATAAATTATCTCTCTGAACCGGCGTGGAGGCGTGGGAATAATTGAGACACAGTTCACACACCAATATCGGAAGGGAGTCTCAGGGTCCATTCAAATCATGACAATCACCAGCGTTTATTCTCCAAACAGCTTTTATCCCCAAAGGAAAACTGAGGGGGGAGTTCATTAGCATTCTGTTTCCAGGGTAGCAGGACTAAAGTCACTGCAGCTCTGTCACTAGCTTGGATTAACACCTCTTCCCAGGCGATCTCCTTAATTGCAAAGGAGCAGAACAACGTCAGCATATCCTGACCCAGGCGGCAGTCTGTCTGTAAGTGCTGTGACCACCTCAGGTGTGACTATGGCTTGAGATCGACTGATGTGTATCAAAGAAAACAAAGAATAAAACTGGAAAACAGTGATCNCAGAAATATGTGGCCTGTATAATATTGCCCCACAAGGGGTTGGGGAGATAATTAAATTGGTAAAGTATTTGCCACACAACGTTCTGAGTTCAATCCATTCCCAGCACTGGCATCAAAAAACAAAACACTACGGAATAAGTCTCTAATGCCAGCGCTGGGGTGACAGAGACAGAAAGATCATCCTTGGGGCCTTATGGCCCATCAGTGTAGCTAAATCCAGGAGCTCCAGGTTCAGTGGGTGACCCTGTCTCAAGGGGAAAAAGTGGATAACAATATTAAAAGACACCAATCTCAAGCTCTTTCCTCCATATGTGCACATACATGTGTGCACACACACATAGGACAACAAACAAACAAACAAAAATAATCAAATGAAGGAAAGAGGAAATGAAAACAAGTGGGCCAGGACAGAGCCCTTGGGAAATTGTCTAGGAATTGCAAATGGAGCTAAAGGAGATCAAGAAAGGAAGTGGTGAAGTCAAAAGAAGCCAAGAGAGTACAGATGTCCTATAAGCCAAGCAAAATCAGTGTTTCAAAGTGGAAAGAGTGATCAGCTATTTCCAATAATGTGAGGAAAGAGAGTTGAATATTAGGATCGACTGATGTGTATCAAAGAAAACAAAGAATAAAACTGGAAAACAGTGATCACATTTCATGGTTTGGAACCTGCTTTTTTGCCCTTGAAATTCTTCCCTGTATAAGTTTATTTTAACCTATTGAATGTTAAGTGTTGCCATAATTTATTTACCCAATCACCAGCACTAATCCCTTTTTTCTGCAGTCCTGGGAATAGACTGAGATCAAGTCACACGCTAGGCAAGCACAGTACCACTTAGCTATATTCTCAGCCCCGCACCCAGTGCCTTTTGGTGCACACTTAGGCTGTTGTAATTAATGCTGTGATGAAGATCTCCAAACACACTTTTTGTGCAAAATACAGATTAGGTTTCTGAATTGTGGAGTTGCTAAATAAAGACTATGGGCACTTCCAGTTTTGATAGGAATTATTATATTGCCTTCAATTTATTTTTCATCGATAATATATAAAAACGTCTCTCCCTCCATCCCCCACCCCCAATCTTTGTGGCACTGGATGCTAATCATCTTTTAGTCCTCACCAATTTGACAGATTTTAAAATAACGACTTAATTTGCATCACTTTGATGACTGGAGAAACAGACCGGCTTTTTTATTTCCATTTGTATTTCTTCTTTTGTATGACAACTGAGTCGTTTGCCAAGTTTTCCATTTGAAAATGTGCCTTCCTTTTATTTTAATCAATTTGTTAGAATCATCCTATATAAGTTGTAAGTGTTTTCTCTGAATGCATTGTTTGGCTTTCAACATGAATTATGGTGTTTTTAATAGAGGGTTTTTAAAATGTGATCTAAGCTTTCATTAGTCCCTTTTAATAGCTTCTGGTTTCAATGTCCCATTTGATTGTTTTTTAACAAGAGCTACAAAAATGGATTTTAACACTATTAACCCAAAGCTTAGAGAGAACACGTTTTCTTTTCATAGCTAATCAGGCATCTGCAAAGAGGACAAAATTGCTTTTCTCTACCCCCAACTTTATATTATTGGCAAAAACCATTACCTAATTGAGACTTCTGTGTATTCAGTGAATGCTGCTGTGTATTCGCCTGACAATGCCCAGGGACTAATGGGACTATGTGTGCTCTCTAAGGAAAATGAGCACAAACATGAGTAAGGCTGCCTAATAGGAAATTGTGTGTGTCTTTTGCAAAATAGAACATTTTCAGCATATGACGTGCATGAATTGGTGGAAGTACAATTTTCTGGCTTTCAATGCATTTTGGTTGATTACATTTAAAAAGCAGTATTGAAATGAAGCAGTTACCTTCCACAGCACTTTGAGTCATGAGTTCTTTAAAAACTCTTTAGGCAAGATGTTTCTTCCTTGCTTGAGTCACTAGGAATCTATGGAATGAAGTAAACTCCATAGTAATTATACATCGAAAGTCAAATTTTCCTTTCATCTAAAAGTTCATGAGTGTCCATTGCCTGCATTCTGGCCTTCCTCATCAACCAATACTCCCCCGTTCCTGTTCCTGTTCTCCTTTTTACATGTTATACAATACCCACATGCATTTTTACATGTATATATGCATACTGAGATCTCCCTATGAGGGAGAGCATGCAGGGTTTTTTCTTGGGTACTTGAGACACGAAAGAAGATATAAAGTTCATTTTTTTCTGGCTTTAACTCACTCATGCATTTGGGGGTGGTTGTGCTGGACAGGTGTATATCAAGTCTACTGTGACGCTCCAGAGCTTCAGAATGGCTATTCTCACTGTAGATGTTTAGAGACTGAGTCACTGTGTAATATTTTTATCTCCAAGTTCTTTATAATAAGGTTTTTTTAAAAAAAATTATTTATTTATTTATTTACACAGTAGTCTGTCTGTTTGTGTATGTCTGCAGGCCAGAAAAGGGCACAAAACCTCATTACAGATGGTTGTGAGCCACCACGTGGTTGCTGGGAATTGAACTCNCTTTGGAAGAGCAGGCAATGCTCTTAACCACTAAGCCATCTCTCCAGCCCCCATAATAAGGTTTTAATAAATAAAAAAGTATGCCCAAGAGAATTTTGCTGTGAACTGAATGTAACTTTTTTAGTGATTAAGATGTCAACTTTAAAAAAATGTTGTCAATTACCTGTGGAATAAAGTTCTCAGTCTTTGTTTTCTCAAAGCAGTGAAGATTATAATACATAAAGTTTGAATTCAATAAGTATCCAAAACAAGGAAAATAAAATGGTATGTCCAGCCTTCAAATGTTACAAAAGAAGCTTATAACTTTAAAAAAAAGTTTGTTAAAGTATCACAATGCTGAAACAGTGCCAGTGAGATGGCTCAGTTAATAAGTGTGCTTCCCACCATTTGAGTTCATTCTCCAGGGCCCATGTGGTGAAAGGAGGGAACCGACGCCCACAATTTGTCTTCCGACCTTCATATGTGTACTATGGCACATGAGTACACAGACAGAGGGGAGAGAGGGAGGGAGAGAAGGAAAAGAGAGAAATATAAACGTAAAAAAAATCCAGAGATACTTCAAGCATTCCTCGTAGAGGAGTAGAGTGATGTGGGCCACTAGAATTGTTTCCTTTATCCTTAATATCAGAAATGGAAAGTTATGAAACTATCATGCATAAAACTGATAACCAGCCAAAACTGATGACAGAACAAATTATTCCATTCATAAGAACCATAAAAATCTAGAACTAAATAAATATAAACTTGGTAGGCTTTGTGAAGAAAGCTTCTCTGTAATTCTACACAGATCCTGGCCATGTGCACATATGTATTTATACAAGTAAACTATATAATACTACTATAAGACAGAAAACAAGTCTACACAAATATATACCTTACAGACATAATTTCGTTTGTTGATTTGTTGTTATATGAGACAAAGTTCTCACTATACTGCCCAAGCTGATAACAATTTCTTGTGCTCAAAAGATCCTCTATCTTAGTCTCCCCAGTGGTTGGAACCAGTTAATGACATATCTTAGTCTTAAATAGGAACATTCAATGTAATAATAATGCTAGTTTTCACAAATTGATCTATATGTCCACTACAGACCTAACCAAATTTCAAAAAGAAATTCTCTGAAGGGCTAAATGAGGAACTTGACATCATTATCGTAAAATTCATTAATTTACGAAAACACTAGGGTAAAGAGTGAACTGAACCTACCTATTCTCTCAGTGAACCGGGAAACAATGTCAGCAGCCAAGAGTAAAGCTATGGGGACAGTTGCAGGGGCTTGAAGAGAAAGCAAGTATCGGGAAGGCCATTCCTGCAGGTCTAGAATTAGCCAGGGATATTTTACTAAGGTTCCTGCATGGCCCTTCATCAAGGCAAGAAATATATGGATTAGTAATGTTGCTTTGTCACAATACATCTCGTGGTGGGTCGCACCAGCTTGTAATTATTGTATCGTAACCACAATGAGATTGAGGACTTCCACCTGGGGTCACTGTGATGCCTTCCCCACTAAGGGTTCTAAGTTGAGACCGAACTATGCCTATGTGGCCATCAAAATATTTTTTAACAACTCCATTTTAGATTCTCCACTTCTTAAGTGTTTCATGGACATTTCTCTAGTTTTTAGTACAAGAGAGGTGTCTTCTGTCATTGCCTTTATAAAGGAAGTCATTTGGACAACACACATTCCTACTGTATCTTTATCCTGAAATAAACTGCACATTTGGAAGTACGACCTTTTGAATTCTGTGGTCTCCATGAATTACTGAACCCTGTTTACCTTCAATAATTAATGCATTGTGAAAAGTCCTCTGGGAGAACGGAATAGAGCATTAATGGGAATACATCAGGGCTCAAGGGACAGCTCAGTTGGCATGTAAAACACACATGCACACACACACACACACACACACACATCTGCACAAACACAGAAACAAATGTATTAAAACAAAGAGTGCACAGTGCTGTGTCCCAATGACTCCTTCTAGAAGGCTTCCACTATCCTCTATGTGTGCCTGTCTATAGGGTTTGAGGGGTGAGTGCACAACTCCTCCAGGTCTGTGCACAGAATGACTCACGTCCCCCACCCTATGCCAATTAGATCAGAGGTGAAATCCTGGCTCAAACTAGAGGAGTTAGAGCCTCTTCCCTTATGAAGGGCTGGCACCATGGAGGGAAGAAATTCCAAACTTTAGTTGATGGATTATGATAGGGCCAGCCTCCACCAACAGGACCAAGTGGCGGAGAAACCCAACCCCCAAAGAGGAATGAAGTCAGTTCCCAGAGACAAAGCATGGAAAGAGCCTGCTCTGCATTCCTGACGCCACTTCCTTCTCAGATGCTAGCCTCTCTGGAAGTTTAGTTTCATCCTAGACCTGGAGAGTCAGGGAAATAATACACAGATTCATAATAGATACCCATCTGTTCTCAGCAGGGTAGTTTGAGTTAGCACCTTGATTAAGAGCTAACTGTCCTTGACTTGCTCACCTTAAAGAAACAAAGCTGCCTGGGCATGGCGCCATTTACCTTCAATCCCAACAGTAAGGAGGCAGAGGCAATCAGATCTTTGTGAGTTCAAGATCAGTCTGGTCTACAGAGCAAGTTTCAGGCTAACCATAGGTCCATATAGAAACCCTGTCTCAAAACAGAAAGAGAAAGCTGGATACCTGTAACATGAACAGGGCCTGTTTGTTGTGGTTTCTGTCCTGCCCAGTACCCCACAGCCAGCAAGGTCCCAAAGAAAATCACACAGAGCTCTCTATAAGTTATAAAGCTGATTGGCCCATTAGCTCAGGCTACTTGTTAGCTCTTGTAGCTTATAGTAACCCATTATTCTGATCTATTTTTGCCAATTTAGACAATTTAGACAATTCTCCCGCACCACTTCCCCCTCTTTTTTTTAAAAAAAGGAAACTATCCATAGTCCATTTTTTGGGAATGTGGGTGGTACGAGAGATTTGTCTGTATTCTGTCAATCATGTTTTAAATAAACGCTGATTGGCCAGGNTTGGGGCTTGCCAGCTGTGGGGTACCGGGCAGGACAGAAACCCCAACAAGCAGGACCCTCCATGTTACAGATACCTATTTCATTACCTATGCAAAAATATGTTGCAGCTAGAGGAAAGATTTCAATTTAATGGTAAATCAAAATAGCAAGTAAAATAAAATATCAAAGGCTCATTCTACAATCTTGGAATACTAGAATCTAGACTTCCAAAAGGAAGGTTTTAAATATCTGTCCCTGTCCCGTTCCTAGATAAAGAGCTACAAGTAATTAACAATTGCTGAGAGAGGGAAATTAGGAAGAACCCCAATTGGTTATTCTATACCAAGTGGTCATCCCTAAAAACAAACATATTAAGAGCAATGCTGAACAGAATCAGCAAGTTGCAATCATATATGTATTTATAAGAGCAGTTATATATGAATTTGAGAGGGAGTTGGGGGATTATGGGGAGTGGATGGAAGGATGTTTCATATAATTATATTTTAAATAAATAAAGCTCAAAATTAAATATATATAGCCCTGGAAATGTTAAAACCTGTCAATAGTCAAAATGCATTATAAACAAGGGTAAAAGGATGATAATTGAGGAAATATTTATAACAAATATGAAAAGAAATGATTGGTACTAGTAATTGCTATTGTTTCATCCTGCTTGCCTCATAAAAACCCATATACTAAAGGCTCAGTTATAATCTTGGGACACTATTAGGAGGTAGGGCCTAGTGGGAGGAAGTTAAGTCATTTACGACAAGTCCTTGAAACTGATATTGAGAACCTGGCTCTTCTCTCCTCTCTTCTCCTTCCCTCCCCCTCTCTACTTCTCTCTTTCCTCTTCTCCCTCTCTTCTTCCCTCCCTCTTTCCATGTCGCTCTACCTCCTTCCAGGCTGACATGAAGGAAACAGGTTTACTCCAGCATCCATTCCCCTTCAAGGTGCTCTGCCTTGCCTTAGACCACAGAACCATAGCGCCAAATGACTGCTAAAACCATTAGGGAGTCTTTCCCTCTTAGAAGCTGATTATCTTGGGGATTTTGTCACAGTGATAAAAAGATAACTGACAGTAATATAGAAAGGACTATTACAAATCAATTAAACAAGGATAGAAAGGGCACCAAACTGGTAAAGGACAAAATCTGGTAAGTCCCAGAGGATAAGGTGTAAGGCCGCGCAAGCGTACTTCTACGCTGGGTGTGCCTATGTGGCATTCCAGAGAACCTTAACTGATAAGGAAAGACCTATTCTGAATGTCGATGGCATCATCCCATGGGCTAGATTTCTGAACTGAATACGGAAGTAATCAAATGGAACATCAGTATCCATATCTCTCTGCTTCCTGACTGTTGAAGCAAACTGTGAGCAGCTGCCTCCCATTCCTGCTGCTGTGCCTTCCTTCTCAACTATGATGAACTATGTGCTCTCCGTCAGTGAGCCAAAAGCAACCCTCTCTCACTGTATTGGCTCCTTTTTTTTACTGTCCTAACACACCACGATGAAAAGCAAATTATGGGAGAGTGTTTTGGCTTATAGTTCTAGACAGTAAGAAACCATAATGGCCAGGAGGCATGACAGCAACCAGCAGGCATATCAGCAAGAGCAGGAACCTGAGAGATTGTGTGTTTAACCACAAACACGAAGCAGAGAGTGAACCTGACCTAGGGAGAGGTTATGAATTCTCCAAGTCACCTCCAAAGACATACTTCCTCCAGCAGCTTGCACCATCTCGCCCATCTCATACTGGAGAGCAAGGGTTCAAATGCCTGCGTCTCTAGGGGACATTTTCCATTCCCTCCTTTAAGCTCATCAGATACACCGCCATGCAATAAGCAACTAATACAGCAAGCAAGCAATCTTTTCACTATGGACTCAGTTCCGGTTTTGCTGCTACAGCCCTAGGCCTTTGTCTGGTCTGTTCTACTACCTTGTACTTCATAAGGAAAATCCTGGCACAAGCCATTCACTCTGGTCACTCTGGGAAAGCCAAGATCCAAATCAGAGGTATTTGACTCTCAGTAACAGACTCCCTGTCAGGGTTCTAAGTTGCTACCAGTTCCCAAGACTTTTCTCTGACTGCAATGCTCTGGCATGTGTTTTTCTCGGTGCAAATTCCCCCAATAATATTTCAGACTAACAATGAACTGCTTACAAATTTCCTTGGGATCATCCCTTTCTTAAGACCTAATGACTCCTGGGGAAGCCACAACAAAGTTTCTAAATCCCCAAATGAGAGAGAGAGCCACTAGACCCTTTTACAAAGAGACTCTAGGCCTGGAAGGCTCTGTGAAACAGCCAGTGAATTTCTTTCTGTAACATTTCATCACCGCAACAGAGGCTAAGAAGTGATTCCTAAATACAGGACCCTGTCATAGAAGGTGGACTTAGAAAACCCTCCAGAAATGGTTTTAGACAAAACATAAAAGGTATGTGATCAGACATGGCTGTGAGAAGGGCCAATGAAAAGAAGGCAGGTGTGGACTACCACAGCACTTAAGACTAAGTTCAACAACTGCAGACACCACTGTGGAGCTCCCTCACAGAACTAAAAATAGTTCCCGTAGAGAGCACGCAGTGGCTAAGGACACCTGATGCTCTTCAGAGGACACAGAGTCACTTTCCAGGACCACGTGGTGGCTTACAATCATCTGTAACTCCCACTCGAGGAGAGCCAAAGCCCTTCTTCTGAACTCTGAGGACATACTACACATCACACACACACACACACACACACCACATACCACATAGACAATAAATAAAAGCAATCTCTAAAACAAAAAACCTAAAACTAGAACTATCATGTGATCCAGTTATGCTACTCCTGGATATATGCCAGAAGGAATCTATGTCACTACACTTTAGATAGTTGCACATCTATGTTTATTGCACTATTCACAATACCCAGGCTACAGAATCAACCTAGATGTCTACAAAAAACACACACATTCACACACACACACACA
>LOEQ01003071.1:222664-241340 GCA_001685075.1 Bramus lutescens | reverse complement strand
AGGCATACACACAGACAGAATATTGTATACATAATAAATAAATATTAAAAAAACCCATCCAACAAAGACAAGACCAGATAGCAGCACCTAGAGCTACAATCATCAGAATGTCAGATGCCTAGGCACTAGTATTAAAACCACAATCAATAATAGCCAGGGTAATATGTTCATAAGAGCCAGCAAGCCTCCCGCAGCAGGCCCTGAGTATTCCAACATAGCTGAAGCACAAGAAAAAGGCCTCTAAAATACCTTTATGAATATATTAGAGGGAGGTCATTAAAGAGAAAACAAATAAAATCCCTTTTTAAAAAACCTAGAAAAACACAAAGAAACAGTGGGAGGAAATGAAGAAAATCCAGAAAAACACAAACAGTGTAAGGAAATAAATAATATGGTTCAAGACTTGAAAATGGAAATAGAATCAATAAAGAAAACCCAAACTGAGAGAATCCTGGAAATAAAAATTTAGGAATATGAACAGGGACTACAAGGGAAAGCTTTACTAAAAGAATACAAGAGATGAAAGAGAAAATATTAGGAGTTGAAGATATGATAGAAGAAATGAATATATAGGTCAAAGAAAATGCTAAATGTAAAAAACTCCTGACACAAAATATTCAGGAAATCTGGGACACCATGGGGAAAAAAAAAACAAATATAAGAATAATAGGAACAGAGGAAGGAGCAGAATCCCAGCTCAAAGGCCCAGAAAATATTTTCAACAAAATCATAGAAGAAAATTTTCCTAACCTAAAGAAAGAGATGCATATAAAGGCGTAAGATGCTTGCAGAACACCAAATAAATTGGACCAAAAAATAAAATCCCCCCACCACATAATAATCAAAACACTAATCATACAGAACAAAGAAACAATATTAAAAGCTGCAAGGAGAAAAGACCAAGTAATATGAATTAGAATCACACCTGTGTTGCAATTTATTATAAAATAGTCCCACATATCCCAGAATATAGTGTAATAAAGGTTTATTTATTTAGGGGTAGACTCACAGAAAAAGCAGTGATCAGCAATTCTCTGCATGAGCGGGGAACTGAAACAAAATCCAGCAACCAAAAGGCTGCACACACTTTTACATCTACATATATAGTACATGAGACCAAGCCCAAAGGAGGACAGTATCTTAAAGGCTATTGGCTGAAGGAGTTCCCACAGCACCTCCCCCTTTTGTCAAAATAAAATAGTCCTAAGCCTTATACAAAACTGTATATCAAAAGAACAAATATCAAGTATAAATGTTAGAATTGCAACCAGCATGAACAACATCAAGCAAGAAACATGGCAAATGTTTCAATAGTTATTCTATCCTGAGGTGTCTAAGTCTTGTATTAGAAATGGCTTGGCTAAGTAATAAAAGGAAAGTAACTACGACTATATAGTCTTTAACTCCGTCAAAGACCTGAGAAGAAAAATAATATTACTTGAGTAAACAGGAAGCGCAATAAAGCAACTTCCAAAAGGTACAATAAATGACAGAAACAACTGGCTACCTGGACAATCACCCAAAGTCTCATTTGCAACATCAGGACAACCAACTTTGGCTAAGGCCTGGAGTAACTGACAGACCCTTTTCAGAGGTATTAAAAATTTTCAAAACCATTTTACCCTGTCTTGGCAAGGTTTAGCAGTCTTTTTGCTTGTATTTTGTTTGTCCAGTCTAGAAACCATTCATTTTGTCAGTGGTTGAGGTAGGGGCAGTTCTTTGCCCAAAGGCCAGTTTTACCAAGAAGAAAACAAGCTCCAAGTGGAGTGTCTTCAGTGCCCAAAATTTTCTTGGGAATGGATCAGTGCTGCCAGGAGCAATCGTGTTTCACATCAACAGAATCCTAAGTTATTTAAATTCCATATTCTACAGCTCTTTGAAGTGGTTGAAGATTACCTATCTATTGTGGAGTATAATCTCTATGCATCTAAAGAACCTGATTAGTCTAATTATAAGTATGACAAACATGAATGACTATTGTTATATAATTCTTAATACCTATATAGCTGAAAGACTAAGGCTTTATATTGGAATATTAAACAATTTTTAAATAACTGTGCAGCAAATGAAGACAATGACTTCAGAACGTAAACAATGTATAAGTATATTGATCAGAGGTAGAAATGTATAATGCAATATGGTAAATATATATCCTAAAATTGCATCATATACAAAATATCTTAAGCAGAGGTAGAAATATGCATGCATACATTATAACAAAATAACTGTGTATAGGTGCACAAATATTGTAAACAGAAATATGGGCATATTCAATATAACAAATATAATTTGACTTTGTATCAATATTTAAGAATCATACCAATGTAAATTGTCTATAAATAATATTTCACAAGTATCCTCACTATTACTCACTATTATTATTAGTGTGAGTGAACTCACACTAATCTACCTATTATCCCACCCAATTCCCTTTTTTCCCCAAAAGAGATCCCTGAGTCTACTTAATTTCCACACTAACTCCAACCCTAAACCACTATAATCAAACCCTAATGGATGTCTCTAACCTTGAAGATGAACTTCATTGGGAGAGGGGATATTGTCTTCTAGAATTACTTCCAACTGTCATGGGGGTGATACTATTTCTATAGGATCCTGTAAAAACTAAAATGATGATTAAGTTTCAAGATTACAGTCTGGTATAATTGTAAATAGTCTCTGAGTAGTTTGTAGGGTTTTGCTGAAGTTATTATTTGAAGTTCTGGACAGAACTTTGTAAGAAGGTGCACCATTTCAGCTAACCAAGTTGCAATCATCTTGAGCAGCTTGTAACCTAAAACAGATCTTAAAGTGGTGCAATAAGCATCATGACATCATACCAACTCAGTGGAATCATTGTTGTGAGGCCCCATTTTCTTCCTGGAAACTTCAAAGATTACTGCAGGAAAATTTATTGTTCATTGTGGAAAACTTAAACATTATTCGTGTAGACATATATTCAATAAAAGCTATTATAGAGACAAAAATAGGTATGTGGAGAAGTTTAAAGTTTTCCTCAATTCTTTCTTCTTTCTGTCCCATAACAATACCAGATGGCTCCTGATATGAGACAGGAACTCTGAATTTTTCTTTTAGCAACATGCTTGGACTTAGAGAAGGATAACCATTGTCTAACTCCAAAACCAGCTTAGGTTTTTAAGTGATTTAGGCTTATTGTAAAACTGAGAAATATATATTTATATATATTCAGGTAATGAAATTTTATCAAGCAGAGGATATGTGCCATAAATCAGATTTCTCTTTGCTTGATGATTCTTTATGGATAGCTATTTTTTCTTCTTTAGGCATCTAGATGTTCAAGGTCTTTTGACTTTTTGAAGGTGAGTATATTCCTGCAAAGACAAATACAGAACCCTGCCCCAACCCTTAAGAAATTTCCTTACCACCTGTATGATTGTCACCTCTGTGAATGAGTTGTTATTTCTCTTTCCCAAGAGGTTTCTCTTTTTCAAATAAAATATTTATTAATTTTGATGATATTCATAGCTTTTCTTCTCCTGTGGAAACAAGAACAAAACCCCTTCCCAAATGTAGCACATCTCCTGGTTTCCATGTTGAGGTCAACACATTCTTGAAATACACCAGCTGATTTAATTCAGATTTTTTTCTATTATCCAGTTTCTCTCTACTACAATTGTTCCTTTCTCATTAGCGTTAAGAAAATTCAAGGTTAATAAAGCATTATACAATCTATTTCTGAGGTTATTTTCCATCCTTTTCTTTTTGTTTAACATACCTTTTATAGTTTGATTTGATCTTTCTATAACTGCCTGACCTGTAGGATTGTCTGGTAAAACTGCAATATGCTTTATTATAATAAACAAAAAACTATTTTATTTTCTTAGAGATATATGCTGGACCATTGTCTGTCTTTATTTGTGCAGGTATACTCAGGATGGCCATAACATCTAGTAAATATTGGATCAGTCTTTTCTGAACTCAAAGCAGTTACCTATTGAAAACTTGAGTAAGTATCAATGGTGTGGTGTACATATTTTAATTTTTTAAATTCTACAAAGTGGAACATATCCAATCTGCCAGATTTCATTCCTTTGAGTACCCTATGTTACTTCTGCAGGTAGTGGTGTGATTACATAAAGAACAAATAGGACATCTCCTTATAATCTCCTTAGCTTGTTGCCATGTAATAGAAAACTCCCTTTTTAAATCTTTGCTATTGACATGATATTTTTATGAAATTCTGAGGCTTCAGCACATTTCCAATCAATAATTGATCAATTTCTGTGTTGTCTTTTGCTAGAAGAACTGACAGACCCATATTGAACCAGATGTGTGTTATGTATATGGGACAAAGCCTATTCCTGATTATATCTTGAACCTGAATGTATAATAAAGTCAATTATATATCATCTGCTACAAATTCAGCAGTTTCAATATGCAAAATAACTCTGTCTATATATTGTGAATCAGTAACTATATTGAGAGGGTTTTTTTTAAATCCCTTAGAACCATGAAAATAGCATATAATTCTTCCTTTTGGACAGAATTATAAGGGCTTTTTTCCACCTTACTTAAATCTTCTGATTTGTAACCTGCCTTTCCTTGTTTATTTGCATCAGTATAGAATGTACAGGTTCCAGTTATTGGTGTGTCACATACACTGCAGGGATGGATCCAAGTAGTTCTCTTTATAAGGTTAATTTCATTGCTTTTGGGATAGTTGCTATTAAGCGCTCCTAAAGAATTAGCACAAGCTCTTTGCCAGGTTTCATTGTCTTTGCATAATTTTCAATTTCATCACCAGTAAAAGGTACTATAATCTATGCTGAGTCTATTTCTGCTAATTGACGAAATCTCAAGTTTTCTTTTATAATCAAACCAAGACATTTTCCACATAAGTTTTTATAATTTATACTCAGTTTATGTGTTAAAAAGATCAATTCTAAGGTGATATATTACACCTGCATTAAAATTCCTGTAGAGGAAATTCTGGAAGGCAATATGAATAGAATGAAGTTAAGGTTTGGATCCACCCAATCCACATGTGCTTCCTGTAATTTGTCTTTAATCAAAGTCAATTCTTTCTCAGCTTCAGCTGCTAATTCCCTGGGACTATCTAAGTCTTTGTAACCATCTAAGGTTTTGTTTAAATAAATTATTAGATCGGGTGTTATTCTAACAGCAGGTCATAGATTGGAAATGTCTCCTAGCTATTTTTGAAAGTCATTAAGAGTCCACAATCAATCTCTCCTAATTTGTGCTTTTTTGTTCTAATTTTCTGTAAACCTATTTTATAACCTAGGTAACTGATAGAATCCTCTCTGTATATTTTTAGGAGCAATTTGTAATCCCCATTTAGGCAAAATTTTATTTACTTCTTTAAACATTCTTTCTCAAGTATGTACATTTGGATCAGATAGCAAAATGCCATCCATGTAATGATAAATTGTAGATTTAGGAAATTGTTTACATGTTATTTCCAATGGCTGACTTACAAAATATTGTCCAGGGTGGGGCTATTGAGCATTTCCTGTGGAAGGATCCTTCATTGATATATCCTAGTAAGCTGAGAATTATTATAGCTAGGCACTGTGAAGGCAAATTTTTCTCTGTCCTTTTCTTGTAAAGTTATAGGGGAAAAAAAGGTGAAGAAACAATCTTTTAAATCAATAACTCTAAGAGGTAATAGGGAAAGCAAAGGAATTCTAGATAGCAGAGGGCTTGTTGGTTGAATTACATTATTGGCAGCTCTTTAATCCGTCATCATTCTCCATTTTCCAGATTTCTTTTTAATAACAAATACAGGAGAATTCCAAGGGCTGATTGATTCTTCAATATGGTGAGCATCTAGTTGTTCTTGGACCAGCTGTTCTAAAGCCTACAGTCTTTTTCTACTTTTTCTCCTGTTAAAGGCCATTGTTTAACCCATACTGGTTCCTTGGTTAACCATTTTAAAGGTGGGGCCATTTATACCTCTGAAGGTTTGCTAGTTGTTTTATGTTTTTGTACAGAATGAATGGCTTGTGACTGTTTTCTTTTATAGCACCTTATAATATCCTTCCCAGAAACATGAGTTGGTTTATGCTCTGTTTCTGAGANCTCCATTTTCCAGATTTCTTTTTAATAACAAATACAGGAGAATTCCAAGGGCTGATTGATTCTTCAATATGGTGAGCATCTAGTTGTTCTTGGACCAGCTGTTCTAAAGCCTACAGTCTTTTTCTACTTTTTCTCCTGTTAAAGGCCATTGTTTAACCCATACTGGTTCCTTGGTTAACCATTTTAAAGGTGGGGCCATTTATACCTCTGAAGGTTTGCTAGTTGTTTTATGTTTTTGTACAGAATGAATGGCTTGTGACTGTTTTCTTTTATAGCACCTTATAATATCCTTCCCAGAAACATGAGTTGGTTTATGCTCTGTTTCTGAGACTTCAGGAATATTAGTCTGGGTATTCCATTGCTCCAGCAGATCATGGCCCCATAGACTAAGTGCCATGTTAGTTACATATGGCCTAAGCCTCCTTCTCTCTCATTCTGGCCCTATTCATTCAACTCATATCATGTTTGTTTTACTCGAGACAGTGTTCCATTTTCTAGGAATTGAACATCTGCCTCTTGAAGAGACCAATTTGAATGCCAAGGTTCTGGAGTAATAAATAGTTACGTCTGTACACATGTCCAGTAATCCTTCTATTACAATGTTGTCTATTTATATTCTCAACTTTGGTCTTTGATCATTTATAGATGTATGCCAAAATATAAATGGATAAAACTAGAAGTCATCATTTTGGGTAAGGTAACCCAGGCCCAAAAAGACAATTACCATATGTACTCATTCATAACTGGTTTTTAAATATAAAGCAAAGAAAATCAGCCTACAAATCATAATCCCAGAGAGCCTAGACAACAATGAGGACCTTAAGAGAGACATACATGGATCTAATCTACATGGAAAGTAGAAAAAGACAAGATCTCCTGAGTTAATTGGGAGCATGGGAACCATGGGAGAAGGTTGAAGGGGAGTGGAAAGCAGGGAGGGAAGCAGAGAAAAATGTAGAGCTTAATGAAAATCAATAAAAAATTAAAAATATCAGTATAAAATGTGGGTTTGAAGCTCTAGATAATCAAAGTGAAACAGGGAGGAATGTGACAGATCCCTTCAGTGAAAAAAAATCACATTACCAGCAGTGAGGCTAGCAAGATGGCTAGGATAGGGAAAAGGAAAAACCCTTGTATTTCCAACTACAATTGACAATCATTTTTATGTGCTTCTAAAGGTGAAACCAGGAAAGACATGGACTGTGATGAATATAGCAAAAACTGCCCTTTAGACATGCAAAAATAGCTTAGTCAGGAATTCCAGTACACCCAAGTTGCACCTTATAACGAGAACACAATGAACGACATCACTTACACAGAATAACCAGGCACAACTAGAACTCCTCAAAGTCCACTGGACAGTGTGTAAGCAGAAAATAAGTACAATACTCTGCTCTGTGCATCTTCAGGGATGCTGGGGAGATGCTACCTTGATCTTCCCTATGATTAGAGAGTCTCTTCTGGGATCCTGACCCTCGAACCCAGAGACTACTACGAGAGACTGGACCCAACCTTTGGTTAAGATATATTACAAATGTGAACAGCCTTGGGGAAATGGGCTTAGGAACTTGGAGTGTGAGCTTTGTGTGATGACCCTCAGCATAATAAAATATAACTTTTGTTGTATCAATAAAAACAAAAACAAAAACAAATCAGAAAGCTAGTGAAGCATGGATCATCAGAAGAAGCAGCCAGCAGCATACTTTCATGCTTTCTGCTTCAAGCTCCTGACCTGACTTCCTTCAGTGATGGACTGAAGCAAGGGAAAGAAACTAGGACTCCTACACTAAAACCAAGCACATGTGCCCAGGGTATTTCATACTTAGCAGTCATTTGAGGTTGTTTAGTTCAAAAGAAAAACGAATAAAATAAATATATAAAAGGCTAAAAAAGAAGTCTGCCAAAATATATGTTTTTGATTTTCTGTTAGAATTTTTGATTCATCCTCCATATTTATTCTATCATCCAGAACAACAACATGTCTTTTTGTTGTTGTTGGTTTTTTTTTTTACACTAGGCACTGGATTTTTAAAATTTTTCTGGGGAGACACGTTCTCCACAGTGACTGGGAATGATTGGACTATGTTTGACCTGGGGGCCTGTAAGAGGCCCCTCAAGGAGCTTCTCAATGTTAGCAGGTTGCCTTGTTTGTATCTTGTTGATCTATATTCATCGGTCCAATTTTAGCCTTTGCCACATCTTTTACATAATCCAGAAGATTGAGATCTTCTATTTTTGTCATTTCCAGAGGAGACATTGTTTCTAGGAATGCCTTGTCTACAATCCCTTCTCAGATGTTCTATTCTACCACAATTAAAACATTTGGTATTTTGATGTCTCTTCATACCTTTGTAAATTGCTTCTCCTACCCAAGCTTCAGTATTATGGTTAAATGCCTCAATGTTTACTGTATGCAGGATCCATTCATCCATTGGTGCTGGTCTAACCTTTAAAGGCCCAAGTATCTTTTTGCATTCTAAGTTAGCATTTTTAAAAGTCAGAGATTCATTAACTACTTGTCTAGCTTCTGGATCTGTTACTCTTATTTGTACAGTTTTAGCTAATCTTTGTAAAAAGTCACTAAAGGGATCTCTTGGCCTTGTTTAACCTTAATATATGATTTGATTCTTCTTCCTAGTTCTTGAATCCTGTCTCAAGCATTTAAGCTTGCTGTATGGCATAGGAACAAGATGCGCTCATTATAAAGAGCTTGACTCTGTGGATCAGCATAAGTGCCCTATCAAGAATTTGATCTTGGGAAGCTTTAAATCCTTTGACCCTTCCTTGATGTTCTAGGACTTTAGCCTCCTTTCTCCAATAGCACTTCCACTATAACTGTGGCACATCTTCCAAACTGCTGAGACTAATTGAAGCCATTCATGTGGGTAGAGGCCTGTGTTTTTTAACATTTCCCTAACAAATGGTGAATGTATGCCATAAGATACTACTGCTTACTTAATTTCTTTTTGATATTTCATACCCGTAAGTTTCCATTTACATTCTTTGTATCTGTTTGGGTATTGAGTATTTGCTGGCTTGTCAGAGCTAATAATGGGATAAGTAACTAAAACTCTTGGTAAGTCATCTCTGACTCTGAGAGGTATTGGTGATGCAAAATCTTTTGCAGGTATCTCCTTTAAGAGAAGTCTTCCTGATTCAGTGTTAGCAGCAAACAAATTGCATGGCTTCTTTAAGATCCAGCTTCCTGGTTCATGCTGGCAAAATGAACTCTGGCTCTTTAAGAAGGCCTTGCCCTTTAATGGGGTCTGTGAGCAGCATGTTATGAATTGTTTGATGACAACATACACCCACTGAGTCCCTGGAGCTGGCATGGTAAGCATATCTTTCAGAGGTGGTGAACATGCCTCCACCATGTTGGATGGGCAGAGAAAACAGGCAAGGCCACAGAGTTGGTCCTACCAATGCCCACTTAACCATTAAAAATAGTACTCCAGGTCAGAAAAGGATTTCTGATACACAATAGGAAAGATTCAGACATAAAAGACCTCTAAACAAGACACAGTTTTGGATAAATGTACATAGACTTGGAAGGAGAAGAAAAAGTATAGATAGCTATAAAAACAAATGGGTTTAAAAATAAAACAAAGTCTTTAAAGAGACAGTAAAAGTAATGTAAAAGAGTACAGACAGTCATAGATTAAAGGAGTAAAGAAAATAAGTCACATAAAGATAGAAAATACAGAGAGACTAGATTAGGAAAACATACACACAAAAAATTGTGTTTTTTTTTGAAATTTTTGACTGAAGAGAGATATATGATTGTGGGGGCTGCTAAGCTAAACCAATTTATATATTTTAAATATATCTTGACTTCAAAAAAAAAGGATATGTTACCTTGGAAAGGAGGTTCTGCTTTAGTTTCCACAGAGAATGGGAAACTGTGGATTCCTTCCAGACAAATATGGTTTGATGGAATAAGATTCCCCCCCCCAGAGGTCTCCATGAACCCTAAAAATACTTCACCCAATAAACAACAGGAAACAGTTTGGAGAAAAGATGCCCAAATTTCCAAAATGATTGTTTATAAATGTTTGTTTACATTTAAAGGGGGATATGTTATAAAGATGAATACTTTGCATGGTATAAATCTTGGTTTATTGCCTGAGCTGTATTTATCTCCCAGTACAGCTGTCCTTCAGAATTCATGGGTGTTGGTTCCAGGTGCTTTCACTTATGCTAAGATCTGATGGTGCTAGAGTCCCTTATTAAAAATGGCATAGCATTTGCATCTAGCTAATGAATATTCTCCTGAATATTTTAATTCAACGAAATACTGTTGTGTTTTGAATGTGAATGCCTCGCTTAGGGGGATTTCACATTCCGATGCATTTGAAAATGTGATCCCCAACTGGTGTCGCTGTTTGGGAAGACTATGGAATCTTTAGGTGGTGGAGCTTTGCTGGAGGACAAAGTTGTGGCAGGTTGTGAAGTCTGATAACCAGGGCCCTCTTTATGCTCACTCTTTTCAACACCTGAGTGGAGATGAAATGTGATCAGCCAGTTTCCTACCCCTGAAATCATGCCTTCCCTGCCTGTTGCCATGTCTCCTTCACACATTCACAATGGAATCTATCTTTCTGCAACTGGAGGCCAAAATAAACTCTTTCTCCCCCCAAAAAAATCTTGGTTTATTGATAAAAATTTAAGGTCAATTTTGTTATATGTATATATACATGTATAGATATGTATATATACATGTATACACACAGAGAGAGAGAGAGAAAGCAGAAATATATATTAAGGTATTATGTTTACATAGTTCATTTAAAATTATAACATATAATTAAAAATACAAGTTAATAGATAGACATTTATAATAGTCTAACTTGTAGTCATGTTAGTTAAGTTTTCTAGATGTACAGAGATATATTTTAGTTAGATAAATAATCTTCAACACTTTCAAAGACCTACAGAATATGGCATTTAAAATGTTTTAATAACTTAGGACTTTTCATGACAATAAGACACATCTGCTCCTAAAAGCAGCAATCTTCTTCAAGAGGATGATGGGCATTGAAGAGGCTAATTATGGAGTTTGTTAGCCATTGGGGCAAAAAATTGCTTATTCCTGCACTTCTTGATAGTATGTTATATGAACTGGATATGCAGGACCCACAGAGAAGTGACTGTTGAACTGGCCTGAAGGTGAGACAGTTCTTCAGGGTTCCTGCTTTATGAAAGTGTCTACCAGACATTCTGCAGGATACAGAAGAAAGTGTTTGACAAACTGCCATAAAGGCGAAACAGTCTTTCAAATGTCTGGCTTCATAGACAAGTCTTCTGGATTCTATGGGTCTATAGGCTGAAGAAGAATGCTCCAATGTTACAGAAGAAGTTTGGGTGACTGTCCAGGCAGCAAGATGTCTGTCAATTCTAGAGCTTTGAATATTGTTTATAATTGACTTCCTGTTAACTCAGGTAATATTATATCTTTCTGGGGTCTTTGATAGAATTAAAGAATAGTGGTTATAATTATAGTTTTCTTTAGTTTTGATAAAATATAAAGTAGATATAGATATTATAACTGTAATTCTTGCTTGATACCTGTTTTGTTATATGTAATTTTACAATGTTAAAGTTAAAACCTTCCTTTTTAGACAGAAAAGGGGAGATGATGTGGGATACCCTTCTGTATGTTATAAATATGCTTTATTACCATTGTTTAATAAATATGTTGCTTTGGCCTATAACATGGCAGAATATAGCCAGGCTGGAAGAACTATAGAGGGAGAGTAGGTGGAGTCAGAAAGATGCCATATAGCTGCCTAAGGAAACAGACACTGGATCATTACCAGCAAGCCACAGTCAAGTGTCGATACATAGATTATTAGAAATGGGTTAATTCAAGATGTAAGAGCAATCTAGAAATATGCTTGAGTCACTAGCCAAACAATGTTGTAATTAATATAGTTTCTTTGTGATTATTTGGGTCTGAGCAGTCAGGAAATGAACAAGCAGATTCCGTTTACACATCTGACTTCTCAGTGGAGAATATAAAATCCAGAAGGACCTGGACAGATACAAACTCTAGGAGACCACAGATGCCAGCCCAGACTAATATACCCAGCAAAACTTTCAATCACCATGGATGGAGAAAATAAAATTTTCAATGAAAAACCCAAATTTAAGCAGTATTTATACACAAATGCAGCCCTACAGAAGGTATTAGAAGAAATTTTCAACCTAAATAGGTTAACTACAACCACGAAAACACAGAGAATAAAATCTCAGACCAACATACACATATACATACTACCACAGCCACCACCCCTAACACATTCATCTCAATAGACACAATAAATACATTCAGTATACTGACCCATGTATTGGAATTCAATTCAGCTCTCATGGAGGAAGAAAACTGCCAAGGAGATCTTTTCATAGTAGAGCGGGGGACAAAATCTTGGGAAAGAATTCTCCTTCGTCTCCTATTGTTCCATACTACAAGTGAGAAGAAAGCATGCTTAATTATGAAAAACAAAATTATCCTGTGGCTAGTTAAATCTATGGAAGTTCCCAATGTCCGTATGCCATTTATGTTTCTGGTGTTGCAACTGATGGCATGATAGGATAATTTGAATAAATTTAAACAATTTCTTTAACAATCATAACATTTCTTCATCTTTCTTGTACCCAAATCCCCTTCTCTCTTTTTTAAGCCTTTGCCATTGTTTTGCCCATCTCTTTATTTATGTTTTCCTGCCATCATTGCTATCGATTACATTTTACATCCACCGTGGTTGCTGCTTGCTCTATGGTATCTGGAGGATTACAATCTGCCTTTAGAAATGGACATTCACGAGAAATGCAGCTAGTTAAAACTCAGTTTTAAAACCATGCTTTTGGTCTGACTTCTACATATTTTAAATCTCTGTAATAAAGCAGCTTTATCAGCAGATCTGTTGGAAGTGCTTAGCAGACTTTGCACGATTTCAAGCCGACCTTCCCAGCGCTCTCTCCAAATCTAACCCTGTGTCATTGTCTTACTCATCCTGGTGACTGTAATAATGCAACTAGAAATCTTAATGAATCCTCCCTGGGTTTTAATTCTTACTAGCAATGCATAACTACCAAGTACACAGAAGCACCCCTGCCCGGATGTAACCTACTGTATTTGGTGTAAAAATTTGAAATGGTAAATGAATGTAAATGTTTAAATGACCTAAAAAGACAGGCAGTAGTCTTTGAAGATGGAATGGGTAAAATTCTCCATGTGAAGGCTGAAGTTTGGATCCCCAGAATCTGTAGAAAAACCTGAGGATGTGACAGCCTGCCTGTCCTAAATCTTCTAATTTACATTCTTATAACAATTCCTATGTTTATAATCTTTCACTTTCATTCATTTACATCTATTACCTCTATATCATTCATATGAAATAAAATACCAATAGTGCTTCCTATAATATCACTGATCCTCCTATCAACAGGAAGACTTCCCCCACTCACAGGATTCTTACCCAAATGAGCTATCATCACGGAACTACTAAAAATGCTAACTTAATTCTAGCTACATTAATAGCAATAACTGCCTTAATTAACCTATTCTACACCTGCCTAATCTACTCACCCTCACTTACCACATTTCCTACAAACAACAATTCCAAGATATTTATCCATCAGGCTCACACAAAAACTAACAATATCCTATCACCATTAATAATTACAAGCACAATAATCCTCCCACTATCTCCCCTACTACTGTAAATAAAAGTTTTGGATACTCAGTCCAAGAGCCTTCAAAGCCCTAAGCAAACCCATGAAGTTTAACTTCTGATAAGGACTGCAAGATTACATCTTACATTTAATGAGTGCAAATCCTCAACTAGATTGATAGGACTCAAGCCTATAAACTTTTAGTTAACAGCTAAACACCCTAAACCGGCTTCAATCTACTTCTTCTGCCTATCAGAAAGGGGATCAGAGAAGCCAGTTATCTACACCTTTGAATTTGCAATTCTATGTGATTATCACCTTAAGGCTTGGTAAAAAGAGGCTTTATCCTCTGTGCTTAGATTTACAGTCTAATGCTTTGCTCAGCCATTTTACCTATGTTCGTTAACCATTGATTATTCTCTCCTAATCACAAAGACATTGGAACCCTGTACCTTCTATTAGGAGCTTGAGCAGGTATAGTAGGAACAGCCCTTAGCATCCTAATTCAGGCAGAACTTGGACAACCCAGTGCCCTACTAGGTGATGATCAAATCTACAATGTGATTGTAACAGCCCACACATTTGTCATAATCTTCTTCATGGTAATGCCAAAAATAATTGGTGGGTTTGGGAACTGATTCATTCCATTAATAATCGGAGCCCCTGATATAGCATTCCCACAAATAAATAACATAAGCTTCTGACTATAACCTCCATCACTTCTTCCCCTACTGCCATCATCAATAGTAGAAGCTGGAGCAGGGATAGGTGGAGCTGTAGATCCTCCATTGGCTGGTAGTTTAGCACATGCAGGGGCATCAGTAGACCTGACCATTTTTTCTCTTCATTTAGCAGGGAGACATGACAGAGAATCCTGGAGCAAATTGGTTAGCCACAGTAGCCAAAATGGTAAGCTCTGGGTTCAGTGAGAGCTTTGCAGTGGCAAACAAGAAGAGCAAGGCAGGAAAACACTTGGTGTTAACTCCGGGTTTGTCATGTGTATATATATGTACATACATGTGCACTCTTGCACATATACATGTACCCAAACACCTTTGAGCACACATACAGGTATGCAAAAAGTCAGCTATTAAATATTAAAAACATTTTTGCAGAAAACAATAATGCATATAAGTGAATGTTTGAGATCAAAGAAATGGAGCTTTGGTTCTACATTAACACATTATAAAAAATTGTACTACTTTTGAACTGTAATGACAGTATGGTTTATTTAAAAAAACAACAAAAACACAATGAGGTAACAATGTAGCAATTGCTCTAGTTGCTCTCTGTCTCTGGGGCATTTGTTCAACAATTACATTTCAGCAGAAGCAGAAAATGTCAGTTACAGGAATGTCTTCTAGTTCATTATTAATCATTGAAAAGAAAAATACATGCAAAATCAAGTAGATAATATAATAGAAAGTGTCATTATACAACTATTAAACTGTAATTACTGGGTCGAGGTGTAATTCAGTGGTAGAGTATTTGCTTAGTATTCATAAGGCCCTGAGTTCAACACTCAACTGAAAGCAAAGTTACTATTAATACAACCAGTGAAGAGAATTATAAGTGAAAACTTTTTTTAACTTAGGAAAATTTGAAATAAGTTATATTATTTGATAAATATATTTACCTACTTTATGAGTTCCAGGGGTCAAACCCAGGTTTTTGGGCTTGATGGCAAGTATCTTTACAGAGCCATCTCACTGGCCCCAAAATAAACTTTTAAATGACTTAATTCTCAATAAGTGTTTGATTTGTGTAATATTTTATATTCCTATGTACCAGAGGTTGCACATAAATTTCTTCAGGTAAGAAAAAGTTCTTGAGGGGAAAGTTTAAGATGCCCTGGTCTAGTTCACAGTAAGCCTGAAACCAATGCAACCTATGTTTCAGATTGGAATGTGAGATGCTGTGGTGGGGGATAGGAGAGTGGGTAGGGTAGGAGGGGTGGGGAACTGAGGTGAGTTGGGGGAGGGGACTTCAACCCTGGGCCACCTTGAGATGAGGCAAGTATTCTGCCAGAGAACACTACCTCCCTGCTGTTTTAATTGATTGTGTTGACAGGAGCCAACTAAAACTCACCTCTCTTGGAGGAGGTGGCAGACAGCCTCTAAAAAGGCTTTCTGGAATACATCCCCTTCCCTCCCCATCTTCTGGTAGAGTCTATTGCCTTCCCTTTCAATGCCTGCTGCTCAGTGGCTTGTTTCTAACAAAATACTGTAACAGTATTGAAATCTTATTTTTTTTTATAAAAAATAAAGCTGGAAGAAAAAGAAAGAGTGAATAAAATCCAGAGTGTATCTTTGAGAGTTTTGGGAGTAGTGTTGTTTGGGTTCGGTTTTGGTTTTAGTTAGAGACCAGTAATGACAAAAACATCCTTGGGGCTGGGGAGAGTGTCCAGTGTGTAAAAGTTCTTGCTGGCAAGCCTGGGGCTCTGAATCTAAGACAAGCTACAATGGCTAAGCATGCCCTGTAATCCCAGTGGGGAGCCACAGACTGGCAGATCCAGGAGTTCGCTCATGAGTCAGTTTAACCAAGACAGCCAAGTTCAGACTCAGTGAGACCTTATCTTAAGCGACTCAAACAGAGAACAGTACTTCTTATCATGGGTATTAAACTTTCACACATTAAAAACAATAGTACCTGTAAGATAAGTTCAAAGGCATGAATACAGCAAATGACAGGTTAACAACCCTTTTAGACATTAAACACACACTGAGATTTGCTCTGCTTCATAAATGAAGTAAGCCTAACCCTCCTCCAGAGCATGAGACCCACAGGTATACTAAACACAGCCGCTAAAATTAACTGATGAAAGAACTAATTTTTAAATGAGAGATTTATAGTTTGTAGATTAACCAAGCTTTTGAAGTTAAACTTGAATATACCTTTTGTTCGCCAATGAACACTGTGCACTTACCGTCAATGAACACTGTGCACTTAACATCAATGAACACTGTGTACTTACTCTATGCCAGGTACTGTTTTCAGATGATGTGCACAAGCTGCAAACAAGATACACACCATGCCCTGCAATTATCAGCGAGGTCTCTCATAAGAGTTCCAAGATCACAAAGTCTCTCATGGCTGAGCTCTAACTCAGACGAAAGGTTTCGTTTCAATAAGCTGTTGGTGGCTGCACAGGGTACTGTGTGAAGAGAAACCTCAAGAAGATTGACAGAAAATCAAGGCGTTAATTCCGTTTCTGCTAGATGTTGTAATGGATTTTTTTCTTCCATATTCTGCTCCCCTAAATGCCTTGAAGATTACAAACTTTGAATCAATCAAACATTTCTGACTATAAAAGTTAATTATCCAAAGTTTTAACCATATTTAAACTTGTGTGAGGTCCAGGCAAAAGAGAAAATCCACAAAGAGATTCTCTCTCTCTCTCTCTCTCTCTCTCTCTCTCTCTCTCTCTCTCTCTTCCTTTTTTTTGGTTTTTCAAGACAGGGTTTCTCTGTGTAGCCTGGCTCTCCTGGAACTCACTCTGTAGACCAGGCTGGCTTCCAACACTGAAATCTGCCTGCCTCTGCCTCCTGAGTGCTGGGATTACAGGTGTGTACCACCACCACCTGGCTAATAAAAGAAATATTTATTGAAACAGAGAACAAATAATGGGAAGCCACCCTAAAACAGAGCCCAATTCTTCCAGTTTTCTTAAGTCTTTGCTGTTTCACCTACTGTAATTATTGTCAGCTGCACCCTTCTTTGGCAGCCTTTTGTTTATTTATTTATTTATTGTTAATTTAAAATATGCTATAAAACTCAATAAAAGCTAAAGTTTCAAAGCATGAAAAAGTTGCGAAACCATGAACCACTGACTTTTAGAAAGTAGAAAGGCTATCTACATGTCATAGTCATTTGAGAATGACAGAATTAGCTTGATCATGGATATCGGGAAAATTAACAAAGCAAAACATCCTTTTGAATAGTTTCAACCCCCAACCAAAACCCAGAATGAGCTGGTGTGGGACAATTGTCTGTATTCTGTCAATTATATTTTAAATAAATGCTAAAAAAGGTTAAAGTCCTTAAAATTAAAATAAGAAAAAAGAGAGTAGCTGGGTGTGGTGGCACATACCTTTAATCCCAGCACTTGGGAAGCAGAGCCAGGCAGGTCTCTGTGAGTATAAGGATAGCGTGGTCTACAGAGGGAATTCCAGGACAGCCAAACATACACAGAAAAACCCTGTCTCAAAAAGCCAAAAATTAAAAGTAAAAAAAAAAACCAAAAAATTTAAGTAAAGCCACATAAAGATAAAAAATACACAGAGAGTCTGGATACTATATATTATTGTGTTTTCTTTGAATTGCTTGACAGCTGAGGAAGGGGTAACAGCTGCTAAGAGACATTTAAATATAATGCTGGATTAATAAAACATAAATATTTTAAAAATATCTTGACTTCAAAATTGAAGTCAAAAGGTATGTTACTTTGGAAAAGAGGATTTGCTTTTGTTTCCACAGAAAATGAGAGGCTATAGATTCATTCTAAATTAAGAAAAATCAGGTTTGGTCAAGGAAGACCACCTGAGAAATCTCTGGTAAGAGCAGATGGCCCAGATGTCTGAGTTCTATATCCAAAATGGATTCAAGACTGCTGCCTGAGATGATCAAGCCTCACAAAATACTCCAGCAATGACTTGATGATAATTATAAATTTTCTTTAGGTCCCCATAAGATTATCAGCACCCCCAAACAGCAAAAAGTATCCTGAAAAACTACACCCATGTTCCCTCCCCAAAATGGAGTATGGATATTTTCCTTTGTTTAAAATGTTGGTTGCAAGTTGTTATGGCTAATAGTCAGGAGAAAAGCTAAACAAAGTATATTAGATTCAGAGTTCTTTTTTTTTTTTTAAAGAGGGGGAAGTGGTGTGGGACAATTGTCTGTATTCTGTCAATTATATTTTAAA
>LOEQ01003071.1:189731-211037 GCA_001685075.1 Bramus lutescens | reverse complement strand
CACACACACACACACACACAATGAGTACTTTCATTCATTATTCTTATCAATTTAGGTGTATTATATGACCACCTAAATATATATGTGTGTGTTACATATATAATAACTATAGCTCTAAAGACATTTCACATAAATCTACAGCCAGGCAACTACTAACTGCTGCAAGTCAAGCTATGGGATGTGACTCTCTGCTACCCCTGTCTAGTCAGTACTAGTCTCCCAAAGATAATTGCTTTTCTCACCTTTATCAAATAGATACATTTTCCAAGTGTTTCATATTTATTTAAATATTATAGAAGCATTAAAACATACTTTTTCAATTTGCTTAATATTATAATATATGTGCCATTTACCCATGATTTAATGTCAGAGACCAGCTTCGACAACTTATCACTTACCAGGGTAGGGGCGTGGGGAGTAGAAAAATAAGTAAAGAGAATAAGGATACAAGTAAAAATAACAAAATAAAAACATAGGATAGTACCAGGAGGGAGTTCCAGTGAGTACTGAAGTTTACTTGTGTTTAATTTCCATTTTCTTAAAATACCCTGACCCCCAAAGGTAGGAGTAGTATTTTCTTAAAAACTTGCATTAATATGATACAAAGAAATGAACAGACCAGTTGAAGATTGTGAGCTACATTCTTAGTTAAACATTCTGTTGCTAGAACAAGACAAGTAACGTTCATACCCTAGACCAAAACATTCTGTAGGAAAACCACTCCCTGGGTGGAATCCATTGTTTTCTCCCAAAAGGAGTAGAAACTTAGTTGGATCCTGGTGTGGGATTTCCCTCTGTATGCTGTGAATAACATTAGTTAATAAAGAAACTGTCTTAGGCCTGCACAGGGCAGAATATAGGTAGGTAGGGAAAACTAAACTGAATGCTGGGAGAAAGAAGGAAGAATCAGAGAGAAGCCATGTAACCCCACTGGAGACAGATGCTGAAACTTTACCTGGTAAGCCACAGCCTTGTGGTGATTCACAGATGAATAGAAATGGGTTAAATTAAGATGTAAGAGTTACTCAATAAGAAGCTAGAGCTAATGGACCAAGCAGTGATTTAATTGATACAGTTTCTGTGTGGTTATTTTGGGTCTGAGCGGCCGGAACCACCAAGCGACCTTCTTACAACAGGATCCTTAGACTTTTATTTGAGGTAGAAACAGATCTACTTCTCAGTAACTGAAATATTAGCCACACCTGTTGACAATAACCTTGAGAGAGCAGAACTCTCTGATCTAAATCAAGGTGGAACCTTTGAGGTAGAAACAGACAATAATCCTGAAGGAACAGAAGTTCCAACTCTCTGACCTTTAGGTAAGGTGGAAATAGGCTCACATTTTTGAGACTCCACAATATACCAATGGCTTGTTTTTCACTGCTGCATAGAACTTTATGATAAAATGAATATGACTATCTAAAATACTGTTGATAAGCATATGACAGTTTGTAGCTTCTCACTGACAGGACCATGATTGCTATGTCTGTTCGTGAACATGTTTTTTATAAACATATGTACTCATCCTTTAAGGATGTAACAAGGAAATCTATTTTTCTCTTTAAAAAGAAATTATTTTATTTTTTGAGAATTTCATATGTAAGTACGGTATTTGTATCATTTTCTCCCATCCCTCTTCCCACTCCAACTCATCCCATGTTCTCCCCACTTCTTAAATGCATGACCTCTTCTTTTTAAATTATTGTTATGCGTACATATGTGAGTGCAAGATATGTATGTAACATATGTGTTTCATGCACATGTATACACATTATATATACATTATGTTTATATAACATGCATACAAAACATCCATATATTTATTTAAATAATATATTTAATGTATAGCCTACATTAAATTTATAATATATTTATATGTATAATGACATTCATAATATTAATATAATATATAATTGAATATAATATAATGTAATATATATTATATAATAAAATAATATACAAACTTATATATAAATAGCATAATATAATATATATTTGGCCTTCTGGGTCCATTTAGTATTGTTTGTATGTATGCATATTTAGTGATGACCACTTGGGAGTGGATAACCTTTTTCTTTCTCACAGATAATAATTTTTCCCCTAAAGTCATGGAAAGACTCTCCTGTATTTTCTAATAGACTTGTATTACTTTTTGCCTTTTGTTTTAAGATCCTTCTGAATTAATTTTTGTAACTTGTGTGACATGCAGGTCGGGCTTCTCTTCTTTTCCCAAGTGTATGTCTGCATGATCAAGCAGTATTTATTGAAGGAAACCACTCTTTCCCCTGCTGAGTTGTAGCATCACCTGTCATAGATGGGGTAATCATAGCAACACCTTCTTTTCCTGGGGATCTTTGCATTTAATACAGCCAACCATTTGTAAATAATGACTACACTTGTGTGTTCTAAATTTGTAACTATTGACATCTGGGAGCCAGAAATCTTCCAGCTTAGTTCTTCAAGATTGCCTTGGCCATTGGGTCTTCTACATTTCTTTCTCACTTTAATTTGATTTGTACAATGGCAGTAATGGAGACCAGGGTCCAAAATATACCATTGAACCATATCCCTAGCCCATTTATTTTAGAATCACCTTGTTCATTTTGATAAGTAGCCTGCCAGAACTGTGATTGAGAGTGAGCTGAATTTAGAGTCTAGGTTAGGTAGAATTAGCATCTTAATATGATACAAATCTCTTTTTTATACATAATATTTCCTATAATATAATTTCTACTTAATCACTTCTGAAATTCCAGTGTAAATGCCTTGTAATTCTTACATTATATGTGTTCTATTGATCTAATTCTGTGTTATTTTATATGATGTTTTTGAAATCTTTATTTTCTCTTTGTTCTTGTAGAGGTTTTTTTTTTGTATACTGTTGTAGGATTTCAATGCCTTTAGTTTATGACTTTTGGGGGTTACCAGTCCAAAGGCATGGTGTGACAGGAGTGGATGCTGTGTAACGGGGTGGACGCTGTGTGGCAGGAGTGGACGCCGTGTGCCAGGAGTGGACGCCGTGTGACGGGGTGGGGCCATGTGACAGGAGTGGGGTCATGTGACGGAGTGGGGCTGTGTGACAGGAGTGGACACCGTGTGACAGCGGTGGACGCTGTGTGACTGGAGTGAACGCTGTGTGACTGGAATGGACGCCGTATGACAGGGGTGGGGCCGTGTGACTGGAGTGGGGCCATGTGACAGGGTGACACAGACAGCTCTGGTCAAGGCAGGAGTCCAGATTCTATAGGATGCTTTAACAAGGATCCAGGAAGAGAGGGCTGGCTCTACACTTTATTGTTTTTGACTCTTTGTTAGTGTTCCACATTGTAAAGGCAGACAAGGAGGGAAAGATTTGGCAATTCCAAAACCAAACAAAATTGATATAATAAAGAAATATAACCAACATTTGACTCTACTCTAAAAAAAAATAAAATCACATAGTTATCGGGGACCTTTGAGTGCCAGCCTCAGTGTCCTTTTCAAGAACACTCACAGCAAGCGTGGGACTTAGATCTGAGAGTGAAATGAACTCTCCATTACGTACTTTTCTGCATCAGTTTCTTTATTCTTCTCCAGCTGTTCTTCTTCTGTTCTGTAAAGTTCTCAGTTTATATACACACACAAACAAAGACAATTCTCTGAGCTTGGACATCCTTTTATCTTTGAAGGTCCCAAATGTGATCTATATGAAAGACTCCTTTCCTGACTACATGCCCTGCCAAAGGCAACGGAGGTGGCTTCAAATGTGTCTCACAGAACAAAACAGAGATTAGACTGTGGGAAGCAGGGTTATTGACTGCGTGACTAAATTTCCCACTGGAGGTCCCACAGAATGGAGGAGATGACCCAATATACTAGTGCATGGGAAAGAGTTGTGCCCAATAATCCACACTCTGCTGAATCTTGCACCAAGGGAGAGTGCTTATGGCTTCACAAGAGAGCCACTGTGAGAATCAGCCAATATGCAAAAGGTGGTGGGCGCAACGCCTTGCGAACTGGGTTTCTCTTCATCAGAGCACATTTGTTCTGGTGGGTCACCCTTCTGCTGTACCAGTTGAGATGTCACTGCATGATTCCTGCAGACAGCAGCACATAGTCAGCATATGGAAAGCATTGCTGTTGATTGTTTTTATTCTTATGGCTCTTAGGTTCTTTGGGGGCCTGCCACCCAGCTCCCAAATAAATCCATTTGAGGAAAGGCAGGGCTTATTCTGGACCATTGTTTGAGAGAATAGTCCATTGTGGCATGGAAGGCATGATGGCAGGAACAAGGAAGCCGACCTTCTGCACAGTCAGGAAAGAGGGAAGATGAATGTTGAGGCCACATTTACTTCTCCCGTTTCATTTGGTCCAGGACCCTAGCCAGTTGGAAGGTACTGCCTATGTTAAGGGTGGGTCTTCCCACCACAAACAGCTTTGGGAACATGTCAGAGACACTCAGTCCTTTGTTGCCTAGGTAACTCTAAATCTCACCAACGTGGCAAGCTTATCTATCACACTGCCTTTCCATTCTTTATTTGCTTGGTGTGCTCTCTCCTCATCTAAATCTCACCCCCCACACACACAATTAGGAAAGATAGCAAAGCAGGTAAAGGGGCAAGGAGAATTCTCCAAACTTAAAGAAAATGAAGAAGAAAGATTATGATTTTTTAAAAATCAGTATTAGGGATGATGGATGACTAACAAAAAGATATGTAATAATCAATAACTTTTAAAAGACTTATTTACTTTATTTTATATGTTTGATGTTCTCCTGAATGTATGTATATGTGCTGCATATGTCTGGGGCCTGAAGAGGTCAGAAGCAGGCTTTGGAGCTTGTGGAACTGGAGTTAGGATCATTATGAACCACTATGTTGGTGCTGGGATTTGAATCAGAGTCCAAAGCAAGAGCAATGACTACTTGATCTGCTTAGTCATCCTCTAGCCCAGTGTCTTTTTTACTATAACAAAAAGAGTTAGAAAAACTAATTAAAGTATTATATTTATAGTTGCAGTGTAAAGAAAGGAAATCAAGTGTAGGAATATATTCAAAGAAACTTTTTGAAAAATTCTCTAGAGGAAAGAGTTCACAGCAGACAATGTTCAAAAAAAATCTGTGAGTTTAATGTCTGTGGTCAACCAACCTCATATTTGTAAAAAGCTCAGAAAACAATGACGTCTGTACTGAAAGGACACAGACTTTGTCCTTAGTTGCTGGGGATACTTTGGGAGGTTCTGGAAAGTTTGATAGGTGAGACCTAGCCAGAAAATTAAGTCATTATTGTATTTTTCTAACTATGATTCTATGTAAAGTTAGGGGTTTTGGTTTTGTTTTATTTTGTTTGTTTTTGTTTTTGAGAGAAGGTTTCATTATTGTTGGGATTTTCTGCTCAGTTTCACTCCTTCCATTCCAGACCTGCCCCTCAGAAAGCCCACCAAGGGTCAGCTTCTCCCCTGGAGCTGATCAAGACCATGCCTACAGGGTATTTAAGACCTGACCCATAGATCTGCCCTGTGCTCTCTCTCCTTCCTTCTGTACAGTCACCTGGAGGGCTCTGCTCTGCTTTCTCTGTTTATTAAGTCTGGTCATTAATTCAGTCTGATTGGGTTTATTGCATCAGCAGAGGATACTCAATAACTGGAGAGCCAATAATACTTATCAATTATGTAGCTCTGTCTAGCCTGGAACTGACTATGTAGACCAGACTGGCTTAGAACTCACAGAGATCTACCTGCCTCTGTCTCCCAAGTGCTGAGGTTAAAGGCATGTACCCCTACACTCTGCTAGGTTGTTTGTTTGTTTGTTTGTTTATGAACTGGAGGTTGAATCCAGGCTCTCATGTTTTAAAACAAGCACTTTTCCACCAAACTACATATCCAGCCTCTGTTAGATTTTAGGCTTCATATAGCTAGGAAACATCATTATTTTTCAAAACATACAGCAGTGGCTAGCAATAATGCTGATAAATATCTTTGATTCAGTGAATAATACAGTAACTTGGGTCAATGAATACAATAATTTGAATGGACATGTATATCTCCTCCCCCTTTTATTGTACTTTTTAAAATCTGCTTGCTTTTTAGCTTAATTAATGGTGTCAGAATTATAAACCTGTAAATATGATTTTAACTGTGATTATTTGAATGTCACCAAAGAAAGAGAAGCAGAAAGGGGACTTTCTGGGAAGAGAAGGTTCAGAAGGAGTTGGAAGGGCAGAAGAGAATAATGAGGAGTGAACACAAAGTGTATCATGTATATAAAATTGTGAAGGAAGAGAGAGGAAATTGGAGAAAAAAGGGAAACATCACTGCAGATGCTAATGAAATACAGGTAGTTGTAAGGGAGTACTTTGGAAAACTCAAAAATCTAAAAGAAATTGAGAAAAAACTTAGACATAAATGACTAGACAATAAGTCAAGAAGATGCAAGTAATTTAAATCAGTCCATAGGAATCATTGAAGTGGAAGCAATAACAAAATGTTTCTCAACAAAGAAAAGTCCAGGGCCAGATAAAGTCACTGCAAAATTCTCCTAAACCTTTAAAGGAGATCTACTGCCAGTGATTCTCAGACTGTTCCCTAAGATAGAAAGGAAAAACTCCAGCATTCTGCAAAACCAGCAATATACCCATGATAAAGTGGACGAGGACAGAACAAAAAAGAAAACTACAGACTAGTTTTTCCTGGTAAGCACAGATTCAAATGTTAATGACATTTTTTCAAGTTGAATTAAAAACACATTAAGATCATATACTATGACCAAGGTTGATTCAGCACACACAAGTCAATAGATATAATCCAGCACATGAACAGGTGTCAGGACAGAAAGCCCAGAGCCATCTCAACTGATGAAGAAATAGTCTTCAACAAAATCCAGTAACCCTCCACCAGAAAAACTCTGAAGAAAAAAACAAAAAAACCAAACAAACAAACCAAAAAACTCGGAAGAAATTAAAAGTAGGAGGAACATATCTCAACTTAATAAAGGCTATATGTGGCAAATCTATAGTTAATATGCTAAATGGGGGAAGCTTTAATATTTCCTTTAAAAATTGGAATGAGGTAAGGGTTCCCACTCACTCCATGCTTACTCAGTAGAGTGCTTGAAATCCTAACCAAAGCAATAAGAAAAGAGAAAGAAATAAAAGGGAGTCAAACAGGCCAGGAATAATTCCAGTTATTCCCATCTGTAGATGACATGGTTCTCTACTTAAAAGACCCCACAGAACCCGCCAAAAAACTCTTGGACCTGCAAAGCACTTGAAGCAAAACAGCAAGATACAAAATCAACATACAAAAATCAGTAGCTTTTCTTACTCTTTGAGAAAAATATTGGTGGAAAATCCCATCCACAATGGCTTCTAAATACATGCATACATATATAAAATATCTAGAAATAAACCTAATGATGGTGAAAACATTGAGATACTGAAGAAATAAAGAAGACATTAGGAAATGAAAACACCTTCCGTGTTTGTGGCTGCACAGGATGAAAATTCCTGTATTACTAAAGGAATGCATGGCTTCAATGAAATCCCTATCAAAATTCCAAAGATTTCTCACAGAATATAAAAAGTCCTGAAAGTCATGAAAACACAAAAAGGCTTGAACCATTAAAGCACTTCTCAACAGAAAGACAGCGCTGGAGACTGGGCCTGGTGGCGCACACCTTTAATTCCAGTACTCCTGAGGCAGAGACTGAGAGATCTTTGTGAATCTGAGGACAGTCTGGTCTACATAGTGAGTTCCAGGACAGCCAAAGCTACATAGAAACCCTGTCTCAGGCAAAATAAAACAAAATAAAAAAAATGTTCTGGTTTTCTCATACTGTGTGATTTCATATTACATTCCTGAGCTATTATAATAAAATTTAATTAAAGCTTGATACTTGCAAACACACACACACACACACACACACACACACACACTACAAAACCAATCGAAGAGAGCATGGAGAATCCACAGATAAACCACAAAGGTACAGCTGCTGTCTAATTTTTGAAAATGCCTTCAATAACATGTCCTGGAGAAAAGACAGCCCCTTTAACCAATGGTGCTGAGAAAAATGATGTCCCCATATAGAAGAGTTAAACTGGATCCACATCCCTTACCCTGCATTAGCGCCAATGCAAAATGGAGAAAAATATCTGGATATAAGGCCTGAAACTTTGAAGCTGCCAGAGGAGAGCATGTCAAGATGCAGGCATAAACAAGGATTTGATGATCATGACTCCAATTCAGGAAATAATTTCAAGAAACTGACAAATAGGATTACATGAAATCAAGGAGCTACTGCACAGCAGAAGGAACTATCACCAAAGTGAAGAGAGCCCAAATCATCCAGTCAGTAAACGGTCTGGTGAACCGAATAGCCAGCTTTCTGAAGAAGGAATATAAATGACCAATTTCTACTTCAAAAGTTGTCCAACGTCTTTAGCCATCAGAGAAAGGCAAACAAAAACTGCTCCAAGAGTCTGTCTCACCGGGGTAGGGAATCGTTCCTGCCAAGGAGACAAATGGCAAGTGCTAGAGAGGAAGCAGGGGAAGAGGAACTCTCACTCAGTTCTGCCGGGACCGTATATCTGTGATGCCACCACGGAAGCCAGCATGGAGTTTCCTCAAAAAATTGAAAATAGAGCCACTGTATGACCCAGTGATAGCATTCCTGGTTGTATATTTAAAGGACATAGTCAAAAGACCACAGAGATATTTGGGCATTCATTCATCTTTATAGTTTCATAATAACTAGGATAGAATCATTTTAGATGTTCATCAAAAGGTCAATGGGTAACAAAAGTGTACTGTGTGTGAGTGAGTGTGTGTGTGTGTGTACGTGTGTGTATCAGAATTTTCTGCATTTGTCAAGAAAAATAAAATCATGACATTTGCAGGAAAATGAATACAAAAGCTAGGCAGGAGAGGATAGGTAGGATTTTCAGAGAGAGAGAGGAAGAGGAGGAGGAGAAGGAATCTAAGCACAAGGATTTCAGCAGCAGACTTGGAGCAAGTTGGAGGTGCCATACTGAAGAGAGGTAATTGCCACGTGAGTCACATGGCAAAATGTAGATTTAAAAATAGGGGTTAATTAAGTTATAAAAGCTAGTTGGAAACAAGCCTAAGCTAAAGGACAACCTCTCATAGTTAATAATAAGTCTCTATGTCATTATTTGGGGGCCGGAGATCCAAAGAGAGTCCAACAAGAGAGCTTGGTACACAGCATAAGGAGGGACTGGCTGGAAAGGAATGGAACTCATGGGATGGAGGAGTCATGGGAGATGACAGTGGGGGAAGAGCAAGAACAAAGCATAGTGACACATATGGGTGAAGATAGTATGACAAAACCTGTGATTTGTATGTATGTTGAATAAAGGAAAAAAAGAAAAAGGACCATTTAATACCATGGTATCACATGCTGACAGCCTTTAAAACTCAAAACATTCAGGGAATCATGAGAGGTTTAGCAGGAGTTATACATTTTCATACAGAAAAGTTCTAACAGTTGACCTAATTTTGCTAAGCCTGTCCCCTGTGCTAATAAAGGATACCCTCAGAGAGATAGTCAAACCTCCCATTGTGGATTCCTAAGTACATAGGGCCCTGCATTTGATATACTGCTTTCCCATTATCATAACAAGCTTTTGTTCAGTCTGGAACCCAAGATGGCTGGACTCTTGCCCACACACAGTGGCTGTCATTGCCTGTGAAGGCACCTTAAAGTTAACTGTTAGATGTGTATCAGAAATGCTGCTCTCTTCTTTTCTTCCGAAACTCATATTGTGCAGTGTGGCATCACTGCTATTGCCCCAAGGGACTTAGATGCTCAGTTATGTTCCACTCTTTTTTTCTTTGTGTTTCAATTTAGGTATTTTCTGTCAGATCATCTTCAAGTTTATTCATTCTTATGTGACTAGTGATGCTTTAACAAATGTTAGGTCATCTCAACAAACAATAGGCAGAAAAATTTATGAATTAAATGACATCATAGATCAAATGGACTTTAGAGCATTTAGTTTATAGAACATTCTATCCAAACACTATGGAGTACGTGTTCTTCTTTGAAGTCCATGGAACTCTTCCTGAAAAAGACATCTAATCAGATGCAAAGCAAGTCTTAAGAAGAACAGGAAACTTATAATAATTCCTTATATTTTATATAACCCCAATGGAATAAAACTAGAAATCAGCAGCAGCTGAAGTCACAGAATAAACACAAACTCATGAAGACTGAACAACACACCACTGAATGGATCGCTGAGGAAATTAAACAATTCCTATAAATTAATGAAAATTAAATCATACATATCAAAATTTATGAGGAACAAAGCCCATATTAAGAGGAAAGTTCATAGTTTTATAAATGCTAAATTAAAATGAAAAGAAAAAACAAGGTAACCTCAAATAGGCAACCTAATGTACCTCTAAACCTTCGAAAAACTAAAAAGAGCCAAGTCTAAAGTCAGTAAATTAGGATAGAAACTAATGAAATGCAGAATAAAAAGTATAAAGCACCAATAAAATGAAGAATTGGTTCCTTGTAAGGATAAGCCAAATTTTTAGCCAGCTCAACCAAATGAAAGAGAGATAAAACCAAAATTAATAAAATTAAGGATGAAAAGGATGTATTGCAATAGATACCAATGGAATCCATAAAACCAGTAAGCCATATTTAAAACTAATATTTCACCAAGTTGGAAAATCTGGCAAAAAAAGGATGTATTTCTCGATGCACATGACCTACCAAATCAAGCCATAACTAGATAAACAATTTAAGCAGATATATAATAACAAACAATGAGATTGAAGCAGTAACTGGATGTAGTGGCATACACTACATCCTAGCAGTTGGGAGGCAGAGACAGAACTTGAAACAAGCCAGTGAGGTCTACATAATGAGGGAATGAGGGAAGGATGGGGAGAGGGAGATTATATATCTATATCTATATCTATATCTGTATCTAGATAGATAGATAGATATAGATAGATGATAGATGGATGGACAGACGGATGGATGGACTGACGGACGGATAGATAGATGGTAGATAGGTTCTATCTATCTATCTATCTATCTATCTATCTATCTATCTTGGATGGATGGATGTTAGGTAGATAAATAGAATAGTAATTAAAAAATATCTAACCAAAAAGAGTCAAACTCTAGATGGGTTCACTGCTGAACACTGCCAAACATTTAAGGACCAAAACCAATGTTTCTCAAATTATTCAATAAAATAGAAAATGAGGAAACATTGACCCGCTCTGTGACACCTCAATGTAACTAACTTCACCAGTGAGAATATACAATTTACTTCTAGCTCAAACCCATCAAGCCATATTTCGAGCATTTGCTGCTGCAGTGGGCTTTGAACCAGGCATTCTTTGGGTTTCTGACACATCTACACTGTACTCAGCAATGTGGTTCTCAGTTTCCTGGTCTCTCTCCAGGTCAGGCAACAGTTGGTGGATGGCTGCAGAATGGGAGCCCTTGCTGCAAGGTCCCCCTGAACCAGTCTTGGGGATGAGACCAGCTCATTGTCACATACTCTTTGCTTTCTGATCCCAGACCTCTATAGAGCTCTGGCCCTGCTGGGATCCTGACCCTGCTACAGATTCCTAATTGTCTGGTGGAGGTGACAATGTGTGGAAGAATGAGCTTAGTGGCAGCCTTAGGAGCAGGCTAGCCCTGCCTCCCAGAGTCCCACTTAAGTCCACAAGTTCCCTGCTCACGGAGGCTCAAGGCCTGTAGCAACCCTTCCTGCCTACTGTGTGCCACGGACTAGGTGTGTTGGGGAGGAGAGTGTAAGCCCCTTCCGGTTTCTACTGACCTAAGCAGAATGCCACACTCGGCTTCAAAGTCTTCCGGTGACGCCATTTCTAACTGTGTATCCCACCCATGGTGAGCCAGTTTACTGTCCTGCGGCACTGGTGTATCTGAGGGGAGCTTCCTGGCTCTCACCTGAATTGAGAAGCTGATTTCCACGGATGGTTTCTTGGTCCTCTTCCAGGAATAAAGAAATTTTCTTTATACTTTCCTCCCTCATCTCCACTGGTTTTGTTATCCCTCATTGAGGTCACACATGGGAAGAATCCAAGCAGAGGTCTTCACCTGTGTTCTGCCCTGACTGTTAACTTTCACACACAGGTAGATGTCGTAAGAAAGCAACCCGGGACAACTTCGGATCTCTTCTACGCTCCAGCTTTTGAAGACTGACAGATGAGAATACAGATGGCCTCAATTTTTACCTGCTTCCTTTCTCTTGTGGTAGCTGTCCCTTTCCTCATGAGCTTGGCCATTGACCACCCAGTCAGTGGGAACTTCCTTCCCAAAGGCCTGAGGCCCGCAGAATGAGGCTGCCTGCACTCCTGCAAACTTGCGCTTGTCCAACCACAAGCTGGGATCTTGTTGACATGGGTTTCCCTCCTGACAGTGGAAGTAGCATTCTTTTCAGCTTCTTAATATAACAGATGCCATGCTAAATTCCACTCACAGAGGACTGAATCGCTGATGGACGATGCAGTCACCTAACACAATGACGGGAGTGGCAAGACCCAGATCTGTTCCTTATCTTTGTGTGCTCTCTGGGCACCCAGGCTAATTGTATCCAAGGCATCTCTCCTCTGGCTCAGAGCTGACTTTGGCTGATGGGAATCACTCCGTGGGAAGGGAAGAAATTGCTGATCTATAGTTCTGACACTGCCCTTGCTCAGCCGGGCTCCTCCTATCTCAAAACTTGAATAAACACATCTGTTTTTGTGGTAATGGTGCTTGCTCTTTCTGGCTCTGGAGTAGTGAACTGTCTGTGGACTTCCCTAAGCCCTGCTTAGCCATTTACAATGGTCTTCAGTAAACTGTGCCAATCTGATTTCTGCTGAGGCCCAGTCTGATATAGAGACAGACTTTATTGCACACACAAATATTTTCTTTTAGACTATTAAAATTATTAACGTCAGTGTGAGACACATAATGAAGTTCAAGTTTGGATCTCATCATCCAAAGATTATCTTAATGTTTTCATATGCACTTTTCTAAATTTGCTCATGCATATTTATAGGTATCATGTTTATAAATTGAATCAAACTATATATTTTTTGATGTTATTTCATTTACTAGTTTGGGATTTTTCCATAACAAATGCAGTCCAACACCGCCACACTTTATGGTTCGCAATGCTTCATTGGTTTGTCTGCAAATTATTTAATACTATAGTAATAGAAATTAACAAAGGGTTTATTGTATTAAAAATGAACATAATCAGGAGTTTAAAATATTCAGTACGGGGTAACAAACATTATGTGATAAACACCCTTCCGTATCTGATTTAATAAAAAAAAACTTAGCTGATTACTCTTGATTTCTCTAAGGGGAGTCTCTGGAAATGGAATAGCTCTTTAAATGTGATCGTTTTCAAGTCTGGTGCTGGGAGAAACGGCTCTCTCAAACCAGGACTAACAGATGAACCCAGAGCATGGAACTAAAATTAGATTTCAGACAGATGAGAAATAATTTTTTGTAATTAGTATAAGGGTGTTTCACCCAATACTTGGGGCATCTGGGGGTTAAACACAGGGCCTCATGGATGCTAAAATATGCTCTATGTCCGGGCTCTATCACAGGCTGCAACTATTTTTAAAGTATTTGTGTTTATTTCAAATTTAACTGCATGTCCTATATTTCTATTTTTCTAATATGGTGCCTCGTCTGTGAAAAGGAAGAGATGACTTCATTGCGCATATGTGTCACACACACACCTCCACCATCGTGAGGATTTCAGTGCTTCTGGTTTATTAAACGTCTCAAGGTTAATTATTTTAGTTAGCAAATCCAGTATAAATCACAATCTGACATTTTCTTTTTTCTTCTTTCCTGGTGCTGGAAATGCAGCCTGGGGCCTAGTACATACCAAGGGTATGCTTTGTTGTAGAGCAACATCCCCAACTCAGCTTGACATTTCCATGTCTTCTATGGTCATGGGTCAGTTAAACATAGGGACATGTTCTGAGTAGTATGTCATCAGTTGATTTTGTCATTGTGGGAACATAGTAGTTTATACTCACTCACACACACCTATATGGCACAAGTCAGTCACTGAGTGTGGTGTTTTGGTGCAGTCAAGAAATATGATAGACACAGAGTGTATGGTGCAGCTGATGCTGGGGTGGCATTCTTTATTGCTTCATACAAACCTATTTAGAACCAAATAGCATACTAAATCTTAGACAAGCGACGGTCATTCTGATTACAGCCATCGCTGTACACTCTACAGAAGAGTGAGCAGTACACTAGGGAACCATTTGTTTTTGAGACAAGGTCTCACTGCCCAGCCTGGCCTTGGACTTTCTATGAAACCCAGACTTGTTTCCAAAGTCTCAATCCCCATGCCTTAGCTGCCCAAGTGCCTGGATTAGGCGTATGCACCCTCATGTCTGGCTTATGCCACACTTTTTATAAGACTGGCACTGTCCATTACCTTGGCATCACCACAAACACATGGCATAATGCTCACCTTGTTCTATGATGCCAAGAAGCCCACAGCAACAGTGGGCAGCACAGCCACACAGGACCACCACCCATACATGCAGCCTACATTGATCTAAATGTCATTATGACATGCATGGCTATCAGTGTTGACCAAATGAAAAGACTTTATTAAGTGTTGGGCTTCTGCCAGAAGGCTTTAAAATACAGACTGCCACAGCTGGGGTGGGGAATGTGACACCTTTGAAGCCTTCCTTGGTGTAGAAGGGATCACAGTGGAGTGAGTAGGAGGCCTGCAGTCAACATGCCACTTCCAAGACCAAGCTCTCACAGCCACGTCAGCTCAGAGCCCAGGAGCTAACACAACCCACAAGAAAAACTTCAGCCCTTGGAACAGAGAGGCTGTGAAGGGTGGGTGTGCAGACAAGACCTGGCAGGGAGGAAGCCCCATGCTTCCTCTTTGCTGCTTTTCTTTTAAAGTCTTAAACTTAAGGGGCAAGTTAGCAAACACATTCTCTTCTGAACTTCCTGCGTGCCCTAAGAAGCTCTCAGCAGGAGCAGCCAAGCTCTCCTCACCTCTGCTGGGAGGGCCAATGACTGACGGCTAGACATCAATATTTCCATTCTGTTATTGCATCTGCTGAAGAACCCCAGGCCTAAGCAGCCCAAGTGAGTTATTCTAGTTTTTATCTCCTGACTGCTGGACTCTGAAAAACACAATTTCTCCTTCTAGAAGCACAGCATTTGTTAAGAAGATATGTATCCTTGGTGGGGGGAAGAGGGTTACACAGCTACATCCCCCCATATGGGAAAGCATCACACCCCAAGAGCCAACTCTTTTCTGGCTGCACCCCTGTGGCTCAGGATAGCTGAAGTATGTGCCGACTGCATGACTTATTAGAGGCCAACATCAGAATGCACTGCCATCAGCACAACCCCTGCAGCTCTTAGTAATGACGAGCAAAGCCCATCTATGATCCATAGCAAAGGGAAGAAACGTGTCTGGCCAGAGGCCTGTCTGTGGACTTAGATTTTGGAGGGGGAGAGGATGGGGGAGGTGCCCCAGGAAACTTTTGGAGACATGCCTTATTTACATTCCACAAATCATGGAGAAGTTACCAGATACTCACTTTCATTGAAAAACAAAAACTTTTCTATCTGGCACTCTTGGTTAGATTTTGCCCGGGATACCAGATGGGCTCAGAGATTTCCTATGCTCTTGTGACAGGCCTGGATCAGACTTCAGGCAGCACCCGTTGATATTTCTAGGTTCTTGAGTCTCCGAGCAAAGAACTGGACCAGTGATGCATCGCTGCTGAGAGACGTACAGTTTATCTTAATAAAGAAAAACATGGTGCACTCCCCAAAGTGTACATGCTAAATTATCTCTGGAATTCTCATTCCTTGTTGGCCTGTGAATAAGTACGTACTCAGACATGGCTTCAGCTGCCTGTACCCAGCACGCAAGGAGCTTGGGACTGGAAGCGTTCTTCTCTTACATATGAGGATATGATCTGCTCTTGGAGAAATGAATGCAACTGTTGTAAGACACTGAAACCATTAGATGATCCAGGAGGGGACCAGGGCAACAGTGTAGGTGATTGACAGGGCAAAGGAAGACATGATCATGGTGGCTGCTGGAGTTGAGTTGGGGAGGGGAGGGCTTTGGAGGGGAGCAAGTTAACGAGAACAGGGATTTGGCCCAGCTAGATGGGCTCCAAGGGAGAGCACAGGTTCTCAGGCAGAGGCCAGATCAGTCTGGCTCCTAGGTTCCAGGACAGCTGTCCTTCCTGTACCCTGTGTTACCCTTGTTATTTTCTAACCTTTCAATTCCTGATCATCCATGGAACTGTGGTAGTATAGGAGGTTCTTCTGTCTATGTGTTGCTTTCATTGGTTGAATAAAGAAACTACCTTGGCCTTTTGATAGGGCAGCCCTTAGGTAGGCAGAGTAGACAGAACTGAATGCTGGGAAGAAGGGCAGAGAGAGAGCCGCCATGGAGCTGCCAGGTCAGACATGCTGAATCTTTCAGAGTGGATGAATGTATAGTCTCTGTAAGGTGGCTACCTTGGTAGACTTACCTAGAGAATTCACCAGGGATTCCTGGTCTGTAGAGCAAGACTCGTTATCTGTAGTTGAGTGAACCCACACCACTGTGGCTCTGATGGGATCTGCGGCTCTGGCCTGAGCTCCTACTGTGATGCGGGAAGTTCATGTAGATAAGAACTACAGACAGTAGCTGTGACAGCAGGATTTTCCCATTAAGCTGCATGAACAACTGCATAGCCTTTGGTGTTAACAGGGGCCACGGATATCAACTCAGACCCTGGCTGCAATAAGATTGTGGACACCAGATATGACCCTGGGAGACATCACAGGCCCCACACTTGCCATAGTTCCAAGTTCTTTCCACAGCATGTGAATCACTGGAACTTTCTCTTCCATCTTCCACCATGAACTTGCTTGCTTCCAGGGCTGGGTGCTTCTAAAACAAATAAAAATTTAAAAATCATTTTATTGTTATTAATTTTCTCTCTCTCTCTCTCTCCTTCTTTCGTTTTTGGTTCCATACTTTCTCTATGCTGGGGACTGAATGGAGGCCCTCACAAGTTAGGTGGTTTTTTGCCTCTAAGTTACACAGGCAGCCCCTAGAGCAAGTAAGTCTTTAATTAGAGACAGACATCCATCCACAATCAATATGAGCAGTATCATTGTGACGGTTGCCTGTCCACTGCTGTGACAAAATACCCGAGAAAGTCAATTTAAAGGAGGACACAAGGTTTCAGGCCATGGTCATTCTGTTCTGTTGCTCGTGGGCCTGTAGTGAGACAGAACATCATGATAGGACATATGTGGCAGAGCGAAATGGCTCACTGATGGTAGTCAGGAGGGAGAGAGAGAGATGGGGCGTTGCAGCTCATCCAATGTGGTGTTCCCTTCTGAGCATCTCATTGGTGCATCAAGAGAAGAACCCATTATTTGATTCACCCATTAGTGAGATCAGCACCCTCATATCCAATCCCATAGTCCAACCCAAGGATACTGAAGCTTGGAAAGGCATTCTGAGCCTAAACTGTGACAAATACGTATATTGCATGTCCACAGTAAGCTAAAGGCATTTCTGAGCACCTCACAGCTTCTATCGCATTTATCCTTCATGTTATACTAGGAGATAAAAACTGTTAGCTCCATTTGACTGATGGCTGTGCAGGGGCACTGATCAATCAATAACCATGTTGACGAGCACTCAATTACTAAGCAACGGAACACGTTTTGACATACTGAGGCTGTGTTTGTAACCATCATGTAAGACCAGAGGGAGAATCGATTAAACAACCAGTGCACAAGGTCTGAAGAGAAGCTACAGGCTATGATGGTAAACACTAGCCTAGCATCTAATTCCATGAGACAGAACCAGGCTAAATTATGGAAGCCTTAAACTCTTCCATCAAACCTACTTTTGCAGGAATTATCTTGGGGACAGTCAAGAGCTGCAAAGGGTTTCTTAATATATGCTTGGCTTAACAATCTGCCTCTGAGTAGATAAGTTTGACGGCAATGACAAGAATCTGCAGACATGCAAAGTTGGGAAGAATTGCTCATTCCTGTCTCTGCCAGGTACTTCCCCAGGGAAGAGATCAGCATTCTGTCTTGTCTCATTCAAATGCAGGGCTGGAAGCAGCTAACCTATCACTCCTCCGTATTAGACAGTGAACGCAGCAGGGGGCCAAGGAGTTGCCACTTGGGCAAGAGCACTTGCTGCTTACACCCGAGCCAGATAAGCTTTTGGATGTGGTTGCATATGCGCTGTGTGTGGGGTGGAGGGGCAGAGGATCCATTGGGGCATGCTGACCAGAAGCCTAGCTCCGCACTCGGCAACAGACTGTCTCAAAGAGATAAGGAGGACAGTAAACAAGCAGGAAAGCAGACACCTTCCTGTGGCCTGGAAGCACACACGAACACACACATGTATGTGGTCATACACCATGTACACATGTACCACTCTCTTTCATCTCTCTCACACCACAATTTTAATTAAAAAATAATAAACAGAAATTCCATCTATTTTTTTATTTTTTAATGATCTATCTATTTTTATGTGCATTGGTGTTTTGCCTGCATATATGTATGTCTGCGTGAGGGTGTCAGATCCCCTGGAACTGGAGTTACAGACAGTTGTGAATTGCCATGTGGGTGCGGGAAATTGGTCTTGACCACTGAGCCACCTCTCCAGACCCTCTGTTCATTTTTTTTATAGGTCAGTAAATATTTAATAACAGTGGCTCTTGTTAACTTTTTGAATTATCTGCATCTCCCTCTTTCATGGTACATACAGACTCTTCTAATTGCTGATGTGTGAATCAACCACATTTTTATTAAATAAATTAAGTAAAGAAAAAACACTGCAGAACACTTTCTCTCTGCATAAGTCTCTCTGTTGGAAGCGGCTGCAATTAGCCAGCCAGGCAGTACTGAGAAGGCTAAGAAAGAACAAGGCAAGGTGTGTGGATTGTGAGCTTGAAGTGAGAGAAATGGAAGAGGCAACAGTCACTCGTGATTCTCTGTTGCTCCTATCAAGTTCCCCCCGGATACCTCTGAAGGGAATTTCACAGGGCAGAAAGTTGGCTCTGGACAGACGTGCTCGGGCTGAAATCCCAACAGGCTCAGACCGCTCACTAGGCATAGCTCTCCAGCACTTGCTTGTGGGATAGCCATGTCAGTAAGCATGGATTGCTTGTGGCTCATTAGACCAACTCATGAAATTACTGAGCTGTTTAGTAAGATGGAGTTGGTTAGCATTTCAGTGACACTCTAAAGAGTCTATCTTATAGATCCACTGTCCTTACTTCTCATCTTTCCTTAAAAATGTTTTCTCATAAAACTTCCAACTATTCCAAATATGAACTTTATTCAGAGCTCTAAGATTTCTGCTTGAGGGGGGAAGTCATTGTGTTGGTTACCTTGGAGTAAAGGGAGCATATTTTAGTGAACAGAACCAACGGTCACACCAGGAACTTTTGTTTCATCTCAGGCATTTCCTTGGGAATAGCTGACCTCCGTACACAGCTCTATAAGCAGATAAAGTTTTATTTTCTGGCTTCAAATCCCGTGGTTCACAGACTGTGGGGTGGAAGTGTGTTGTTGCCTGTATTTCCTGACAAGGATTTCAGGGGTGTCCCTGTCCCCAGCTCTGGCTAGGAAGAAATGGGCCACATTCAAGTGGTCCCACCCTATAAGCATCTCAGCTTTCATAACAGAAGACAGATGCCATCCACAGACTTTACTGATGACTGAGCCTCAGTTACTGCCAGAATCCCAGCTCTCTGTGCAGCTGGTGCCTTTACAGGTAGCTCTAACCCACCCCAGACTTCCTTCCTAGTGAAGAAACACCAATGGCTTCACATACTGCCTTCTCCCCTCATAGCAGCCAAGATGTGAAATCTGTCTGTGTAGGCTATTCTTCACAGTCATGTGGGAAATCACCTGTCCCTTGCTTCTGCCACCCTTAAGTCCAGGCTGCCTGGCACTGGTGTGGGTCTGTTCCTCAGCTGTGCTTCTGACGTTCAGTGGGATTGACACTTGCCTACGCTTAGAGACCACGCGCTCCTGAAACCCTGTGAGTAATGCGGTGACATTTTTGTTCTGTCATCTGCTGACTGACACATTTTATTCTTTTTTCAGTAGAATCAGAATAAGGTTGGTCAAAAGGCATGCCATTTATATGCCCCATGTATTACACTATAAAGCCAGTGCAGGGAGATGTATTTAATACAAACTCTCAAGCTAGTCACTCATTTCTCAAGGATGCAAAAGTTCCATTTCCTGTCAACCGTCCTGGCAATGTGTCTCCTGAGTGTATTACCATGTACCCACTCAATATTGTCCTCCCCAATAGACTCATCCACATAGACTCTTTACTGGAAGCCACGATGACAAAGGGCTACATAAATAACACATTTCTGTTGATGAACAATGACAACATTGCCTGTGGTTCAAAGCTCCCCTGGTTTATTCCAAATGGTAAAGTTACTTTAGAATTGAGAGCAGAAGTATGTTGTCTTTACTCAAAACGTGGTGTGTTTTCTTACCGAGGTAACTGTGAACTGCCATCTGCCTCAGGAAATCCCTGGTCAGTGCAGGGTGTGGGCGTGTAACCATAGCAGCCAGTATGGACAGCGTTCACGCTCCCTTCTTTGCCTAGCTTTGATTGCCAGTTCCCACTTCATTAACAATATCTCAGTGTTTTTAAAATATGAAACAGGCAATGCTTTAAGAATTTCTTTCTCAGCTAAGATACATACATGTTAACAACGCTGCAAGAGCTGGGAGGAAGGAGCTGAGAGAGCTCTTCAGCTGCTGGTACAACTCATGATGTGGTACTAACTACATAGAGCTTATATTATTTGTAACTACACTTTGTGAACTCAACAGAATTAACTAAAAAATGTAAAAAGATAATTGTTATTGATAAAGTGATAAGAAACAGATACATAGGTTTTTTTCTGTTGCTGTGATTTAAAAAACCCTGACAAAAGCAACCTAAGGAAGAAAGTGTTTATTGTGGCTTATAGTTCCAGAAAATGCTAGGGATTTAGTGTCCAAATATGTGTGCCTGTGTAGTGTTCCAATTTACTTTTCTATTGATATGATAAAATAATGATCCAAAGCAATTTAGGCTTATACCTTCAGGTCACAGTCCATTATTGAAGGATGTAGTGATAGGGGAGCGGGTCTGCTTTTCGTCCAGCCTGGCTCCAACACATAAATTGTATTCATTTAAATACTGCCTGGCCCATGCCTCTTATTGGCTAATTCTCACATCTTGGTTAACCCATTTTTAATAATCTGTG
>LOEQ01003071.1:152899-175300 GCA_001685075.1 Bramus lutescens | reverse complement strand
CCAACCCTAAAATGGGTCCCTTAATTAAGATATCTACTTCCCTGCTCCCATAACTACCCCAGCACGAAAGCCGTAGAGAATGATTTCAGTAGGAACAATGCCTTGTTAAAGAGCACAGTGGTAGTTTTACACATTGATCAGATATTTACTTGCTGGGAACAAGACCATTTTCTCTTTCGTTGAACTTATATTCTGCTGGGAAAGTCAGTGAACAAGCGAAATATATTAGTCATGAAATTTCAGAGTGCTATACGCTATGAAACCAACCAGGAAACAAGACAGTAGTGTCATGGGGATGTGGTGAGGTGACGTGCAGTTTTAGATCCTGTGGTCAGAGGAAATTCTTCAGGGTGGGGATGGGGTTTATGTGATCAGAGATCTGAGCAATGGTGAGAAAACAGCCATGTGAATATTTAGGAGCATGGTTTTCCAGGCTCAGGGCGTTGTAGATGCAAAGGCCTCACAGTAAGACAGATGGATGGGTAGATGATGAATGGATGCATGGATACACACACACACACACACACACACATATATAGATAGAGAGAGAGACTTTAGCCACCAGCTACAAAATATACATGGGGGGATTAAGTGTATATGGGATAGTCTCAGGACAGACTATATGTTAGGCTATGAAACAAGACTAGATGAATTTTAAAAGGTTGAATATATGTAAAATATTTTTCTCATCAAAATGAAGTGAAACTAAAAATTGATTGGAAAATTTGCAAACATGTAGAAACTAAAGCGAATACTCTGAACCAATCACATCAAAGCAGGAGACACTGAAAATGTACTTAGTTTACTGGAAACAAAATGCAACAATCCCAAATTTGGGATGCAAATAGAGATAGGCAAAGAGGGGAACTTTTACTGCAAATATGCAGTTCATTTTTTAAAAAAAATAAGTTTAATACTGTAGTCTAGGTGCCTTCAGGAGCCTTTAAAAATGATGACTAAGAACAGGAAACAATGTCAATTAAGGTAGAGAAAAATAAAAGATAGTAAAAATATCTAAAGGTAAGTCTTTGAAAAGTTAACAAATATTTAGTTACATTGTCTAAGAAAGATATAATGGGGGAGGGAGGGATCAAGGGAAAAACAGAATGGGGGAGGGAGGAAGGGAACAAGATGGGGGAGGGAGCGAGAGCAGGGGGGGCGAGAAACTCCAGATACCAGAAGTAGGTACAGTGCTATCACATTTACTGAAATAAAAAGGCAAAAGGAAATATAATCAACAATTGCATAGCAGTTAACTGGATAACTTAGCTGGAATGGACACATTCTTAGAACTAAGCAGTCTATCAAAATGGAGTCATGGCTAGAAACTGTGAATGACCTTGAACTAATAAGGTACTTAGAACAGTATCAAAACTTTTTAGAAGAGAAAAGCCCTGACTAGAGGTGCTTCCCTGGCAGATTCTACCATCCTGTTAAAGTCTTAACCAGAGCAATATGATAAGAAAAGGAAATAAAAGGGACACATATAAGAAAGAAAGAAGTGAAATAATTCTCATTTGCAGATTCTACATACAAGAGAACCTAAAGACTCAACCATAAAATGCTTGGAGCTGATAAGCCCTTTCAGCCAAGTGGCAGGAAACAAAATGAACAAGAAAACATCCGTAGCCTGACTTCAAGCTAGGCTCTCGAGNAAAATGTACTGGCAGAAGAGCAGACATGCAGATCAAAGGATAGAATAGGGGACCCAGATGCCCTCTTCAGGGACTCTGATTCTATCTCATGCTGAGCCTCAGTTTCTTCCCATGATCCCTCCAGCCCTGCAGCTCTCCTGCTGCCCTAACCAGTACCATCTGAGAAATGACCAATGGTGCTGGGGAACCTGGATGCTCACATGCAGAAGAAGGACCCCTGGCTCTCGCTCTGGATGAGAACCCACTTGAATTACACCAAAGACTGTCATTTTAAAGCTGCAACTCGGAAACCATTAGAGGAAAAAACAGCTCAAAATACGGTTGCAGGAAAGAGCTTCCTGAATATGACTCCAGTAATGCATCAAATAAGGCTTCTGCCTAGTCATGGAAGTGAGCAAAAAAACAACCTCCAGATGGGAGCAACTCTCCAATAGCTGATAGAGTGTTGCTATCTAGAATATATAAAGAATAAAAAAGTCTAAATGAAAGATCAGACAATCTAATCATTAAACAGGATAATAAAATGAATACATAGTTTTCCAAAGAGAAAATACAAATGGCCAATATACACAAGAAAAAGGTGTTCAACCTCACAAACCACTAGAGCAATGCAAATTAAAAACACACAGAGGGGCTAGAGTGAGAGACGGCTCAGTGGTTAAGAGCACTTGCTACTCTTGCAGAAGACCCAGGATTGGTTCCTAGAACCCACATGGTGACTCACACCTTCTTTAGCTCTAGCTCCAAGGGACCAAGTGCCCTCTTTTGGCCTCTGCAGGCAGAACACCCATGTGATGCACATAGATACTGATAAAATAAAATAACTATTAAAAAATAAAATTACATTGTGATTCTGTACTAATCAAGGGTACATGTGTGTGTATATGTGTGTGTGCATATATGAATTACAAAGGGTATTTATTATTGGCTTACATGATCTGGCTGTCTTCATGCTGAAGAGGTGTAAAATTCAGAAGGTTCTCATTTTCCAAAGATGAGTACCTCAGCAGCCCTAATCTGTCACTGTGGGCGAGAGGTTTCCTGGAGACTCACAGGTCTTCAATCCACATTGGAATCTGGGTTCTATGGCAGTGAAGGATGGCAGCAATAGAGGAGATGACTCACCAGCAAGGTGCCAAGCGGGATAGGTGAAAGCAACGCTGCATTTCCCCCAAGGACTGCTGCCAGAATGTGCTGCTCACACTATGGGCGGTCTTATTCCCTAGTTAGTCCTTCCTGGAGACACCCGTCACACATCCAGAAGCTTATCTTTTTCTTGATTCCAGATCCAATAAAACCAACAACTAAGAGTAACCATCATGGATTCTATTCCACCTTTGTCAGAATTGTGGTCCTTAGGGAAACAATAACCACACAGTTGAGATGCTGGTGAGATCCTTCACACTCCACTTATGGGGATGCAAACTAGTCCAGTCACTATGGAAATCAGTACAGAGGTTTCCAAAAAAGCTGAAAATAGCTCATCATATGACCTAACTATCCTGCTCATGGGCATTTACCCAAGGACTCCAAGTCACAGGTCACAGATACCTGCTTATCAAATGTCCCCAGCTGGTGGTGCTGTTTAAGTGGCCTTAGGAAGTGTGGCCTTGTTGGAGGAAATAGGTCACTGGGGGTGAGCTTTGAAGTTGTAAAACTTCACATCATTCCCAGTGAGCTCTCTCTGCTTTCTGCTTTCAGTTCAAGATATGAGCTCTCAGCTGCTGCTCAGGCACCAGACCTTAACTTGGCCATCATAGATTCTAACCCTCTGGAACCATAAGCCCAAATAAACTCTTCCTTGTATAAGCTGCCTTGGTCATGACATTTTATCACAACAGCAGAAAAGTAGCCTATATATGTGGAAGTGAGGTACTTAAAACACTGTCAGTTTGACACAAACCGAAGAATCAAACTGTGTTTTGAGTGTGACCTGCCAAATTCTTTAAGCTGGAAATTAATCTCCAATTTCTTACATTGATGGGATTTGCAGGTATTTGTGGAGCAGGGAGATTGAAAGGTGGTTGGAGCTGAAGTCACTAGATTGGGGCCCTCAAGATGGATTTAGTGCCTTCATCAGAAGAAGACCAGAGCCCTGAGCCAACACAATGTTGCTCTCTACCCATGTCCCAGCCTATGCAGTGCTGTAATGCAGCAAGAAAGACAAATCCTAACACTGGACTTCTGGAATCTAGAGCTGTGAGAAATAATCTTTGCTTTATAAACTGCCTATTTTGTGGTATCATAGGACAAATATGATTATATTGAGTAATAGGATAATGTTAAGGAAACCATTCTTATTTTATTATATCCTGTTTCCAGCTACCACACAGGGAACAAAAAAATCCAAGAAGAGCAGTACTTCTCAGACTGAGATCTGGAGCTTCATGGTGGGAGTTTTTAAGTAGGATGAGTAAAGCAGAACTACTCTGAATAGCCTGTTGTGAGACAACATGCAAATGGGGGAGGGTTAGGAGACAGGGCCCTATGCTGCCCTCACCATTAGCTGCCTAATTTACTAAGTAAGTCAACAAGCACAAAAACTCTACCATGCACAACCACTTGCCCAGGCACTCTTCAACATAGAGCCTGCAGTTCACCAAGTCTCCCCCAACTTCTGCTGTCATCACTTAAAGAACTTCTGGTTTCCTGTCATAATGAAGTTTTAGATGTCTCTCAGGGGCGTTGTGCCTTCTAAAGCCCTCTCCCACCTAAACGTCTTTCCTCTTTTCTACTTTACTAGCAGTGTATATGTCCTCTCTGTCTTATAGAACTTCTGCTCCTTCTCTCCATGGTATTTATGTGCCATCCATCACTGGAAAAAGACTAAGCCTGGAGTACAGGCTTCCATTCTCCCAACTCCTTGCATCATCATAAGTCATTTCAATATGCCTTCCAGTGGTCCATCAGCCAGTCATGTAATTCCTTACCCTGGTATTCCCTTCCCAGACACACCTGGGTGGGGACAGCACAGTGCTTAGTCACATATGCCTGTGCGACAGCATCTGTCCTGCTGCTCAGGTGCCTGGACTTCTGCACGGGTCTCCTTCTCTGTTCTCTCTCTCCTCTCTTCCCTCCCTCCCTCCTTCCCTTTCTCTCTCTCTCTTTCTTTCCTTCTTCTCTCCCTATTTTTCTTCTTAATCTTCCCACACTTCTTCCTCCTGCTTCTCCCCCTACTCTCCCCCATCCCCCTCCATTTTTTTCTAGCCTTATTGCTATTTTGATAAAGTAATCCTTCTGCTTCAGTCTTCCAAGTAGCCTATAGATATCCTCTATCATACATGAGTTCTCTCTCTCTCTCCCCATCTCTCTCTTTAACCAAGTGCCTCTACTCTCTAATTATCTTTATTTTAAGCTCACTTCTCCTCTGCTCAGCTTAATATTTAATATGCCATTAGACCACACTCAATACATCATTTCTAACTTGTCTGAAGGTTCTTTAGGGTCTCTGTGTATGTCATACGCAAATGAGGACAATTTTGCCTTCTAATTTCCAGTTCTTGTACCTGTAATTAAATTTTCTGATCTTACTGTTTTATCTAAGGCCTACTACAACATAATGAACTGGAATGAGGTACCAGTAGGATTTCTCTGGGAACCCTAAACTAAATATTGGTGTCATCTCCTGTCTCAGGACAAAGTCTAGATTGTGCCTGTCTTACTTATGGTTTAATTGCTGTGGAGACACCATGACAATGACAGCTTATAGAAGGAAATGTTTAGTGGGTGCTTACAGTTTCAGAGGGTTAGAGTTCATAACCATCATGGTGTGGAGCAAGGCAGCCGGCAGGCAGGCAGGCAAGGTGCTGGCTGGAGCAGTAGCTGAGAGCTTACATCCCGATCCGTGAACACAAGGCAAAGAAAGAGTAGGAGCTAATTGGGAATGTGTGGCTTGGGCTGTTGAGACCTCAAAGTCCATCCCCAGTGACACACCTCCTCCAAGAAGGCCACACTCCCTAATCCTTACCAAACAGTTCCTCCAACTGGGGACCAAGTGTTCAAATATATGAGCCTATGGGGGCCATTCTCATTCAAACCACCAAAGCACCATTGTTATCTTTCACCTAATCAAGTGAGATTCAAAAGGACTCCCCAGTGTCACTCTTTCTACTCCCACATATGTATGTAGTCAGAGTAAACACACAATTTAGGTTGTGATGTCATGGTCTGCCATCAAACCCCCACTGATTTATAACTGTCCCTGAAATAAAATCCAAACGCTTTTAATAGAATCTACACTTTAATCCTCTTTCTCTCAGTCCATTTCCTTCCTCAGATGATGAACCTTTTCTGCCTGGGGTTCTCAGAAAATGTCCCTTCTATCTGGAATGCTGTTCTCAGAACTCTCCCAGGAAAGCCCCCCACACCTCAGAAATTCAGTCAACCTCCACCCTTCTCTGTTCACTACTCTCTAACTTGTCATTTTGCCGTCAGCGAGCTCACCACCTTCTGTAGATCCATGTATTTGTTTGTGTCCATGCTTCAAACACAGCTCTCTCATTTTGCTAAAAGCTCCACATGTTTACCCCGTCACTCCTAGCCTATGGCATTTTGCCCAGAAAAATAGTGTGCTTATAATAAATATTTATTGAATGGATAAACAGACGAGTGGGGGTAAAGATGACGATGACACATCCTGGCTCAGGAAACCCACTCACAAATCCAGTCCTCCTGTCTCTGAGACTTGGTTTTTTATCTAGGGTTAGGATGGCATCATCATCTGCACTGAGCAGGCGGAGTAAGGTTGGAAAGGAACTGAGATAAACCAAAATAGCAACCTGAATCTGGGCTGCTGAAGATGGGAAGAAAAACAAGAAGAACTGGGACAGGAATTTAAATCCAGTGTCAATTCTACCAAACTCCTAACCAGGAAAGCCAAAAGACCCACTCCGAAACTGCTATGTTTATGTTGATTTTCAGGTTTCTTATTTCTTCTTAAATGTTTACTGAAAAAAGATTAAACTATTTTTTAAAAATAACTTTAAAGATGAGCATGGTGTACACACCTTTAATCCCAGCTCTTGGGAGGCAGAGGCAGAGTGATCTCTGAGTTTAAGGCCAGCCTGGTCTACAAAGAGAGTTCTAGGACAGCCAGGGCTCTTGTTACACAGAGAAACCCTGTCTTGAAAAACCAAAGAGAAGCTGGATGGTAGTGACTCACATCTTTAATCCCAGCACTGGGGAGAGGGAGCAGAGGTGGATCTCTGTGAGTTCAAAGCCAGCCTGGTCTACTGAGCGAGTTCCAGGACAGCCAGGACTGTTAAACAGAGAAACCCTGTCTTGAAAAACAAGCAAACAAACAAACAAACAAAAATCAAAAAACTTCAAAATTCTTTGTAACTTGGTTCGCATGTCACTAAGAGTAAGAGCCATAATTACCACCCAAGGCAAACAAACAACAAAAACACAACCATTAACTTCCAAAGTCAGTAATGAAAGTTACCAGAAGGAAGATGAGGTTGAATGGAAAAGATTGCCTTCCCTAAAGACTCATCCACCTATACCCTGAGTCCCAGCCTCTTTCCACCCCCCAGACCGTCTTCTCCTCAGGCCACCTAGTGCTGGCATGCTCTTGCCCTTGAAATGTCCCCTTGAACTACAAGTTCATTCTTCCCCCTGTCCTCTGACTTCATATTCCCCAGGGTTATTGTGCAGTTGACTCACCTTTGTCACTAGTTCCCCATTTTTGCACCTATCACTTATTCCTTAGCCTCCTGCAATCTGTCTGCTTAGAAGAAATTCTGGAACCCCCTCTAGAATGGCTCCTACCTTACAAATAAATTCAGAGAGCATTTTATTTCTAGGGTTCATCCAGTGGCGTGCCCAAGGAATACTGGCTAACCTAGATTTTGTTTTCTGAAGTGGAGGGTGCTTTATGAGCTGGTACCAACCTGGAACCAACCAACTTGTAGTACTTCTGAAAACTTAGCATGGGCTTGTGAGCTGTCACAAACTTGCTCTAGGAACCTGGAATCTTACTAAAGCCCTCAGCTGGGGGCACATCTGTGAATCACTTCTTATTTCAATTTTCCACTCTCTACTACTCTGTGACATTTCACGTTTTTAGTCACTATGTTCCTACTACCTTCCTGGAACCTATGTTTCCTCTTGCTTAAGGGCTGAGAGTTGCGGAGCTGAGGGTTTAGGTCAGCAGCACAGCACTGGCCTGGCATGTGCGGAACCCCGAGTCCCATTCTTATTGGTTTCCCTGGGGTACAGTCTTGTTATTTCTCATCAGATTTGTGTTGAAGTCAGATATTTTTATTATTACATATATCTCCAATTCCTTTTGTACATGTTCATCAGATGGGGCTTTTCAAACTTAGTCACAGCATCCTAAATATTGAGTCCCCCGCCCCCCTCTCATTACTTCCCAGTAATTCTTAAACTCACTTTTGCACGCATCCACACTGCCATTTCAGGTATGTATAATCACTTGTGAAGAACTCTCTGTGAGCAATGCAATCTTAGACCTCATCAGAGTTTATACAGAGAGATCCCTTAAAAAGGCGCAGTACATGTGAGAAACCTACCTGTGGCTCTGTCTTAGCGAACACTGGAGAATATGTACAGGAGAGAACCCTAACCAGTGCAGAGGACATGCAGTTCCTGCATCATGGCCTTTCTCTTAGAAGACATCAGAAAACTCATGCAAGAGAGAACCCTAACAGGCAGAGAATTGCCAGAAATCTGTTATCTATAAAATTGTCCTGAGAACACATCAAAGAATTCATACATGAGAGAACCTTTGCAAGAATAACGTGTGAGGAAAAGTCTTTACTGTCTCTCAGATCTAAGAAAACATCTGACAATTCCAACTGGGGAGAAAAGTTTCCATAGGAAATAATGTATGACATGCTAATCCAAGCTCCGTCCTTAGCGACACTCAAGGCTTCATGCTGGAGGGTCATCATGGCATGAAAAAGTTGTCAAAGCCTTAAGTAATGGTCAAATCTTAGAAAACATCAGGAGTTTATACTGGGGAAAATTCCAAAAATGTGACAGTGTAGGAAAATTCTCACTCAAACTTTGTGAAACCTCAAATACTTCCTAATGAAGACAAAATGGAGAATTCTGAAGCATGTGCTGTCCTGTAGCAGTTTCCTGGAGACTGAGGTCATCCATCTTGGACAGGAGCTGAGTGAGGCAGGAAACATACACCTCAAAATAGCTTCAAGAAATCCCTGAAACTGACAGTGTTCAGTATGCTTGACTCTCAGTGAAGAAACTCAGACAGACCATGCTACTTCGAATAGGATTTGACAACTGAGCCTCCAAGAGAAGATGCTCTTTAGCTTGTAAACACGCCTACATGTGTGCAGTGTGCTCCAGGCGTGTGGTATCCATAAGCCGCATCACATGCTGGTTTGGAGTTTAATGATAGCGATTGTTTTGAGCCCCTTGTGCTCCAGTAAACAGCTCCTTCCCCATATTCCTGTAAGCAAACCCAATAAAGCTCATTGAGTCAATTAAAAAAAAGAGAGAAATCTCTATGATTCCAAACCAATGATGCTTGTTTCACCTGTCCCAGGTGGTATTGCCCAAGGTATGTTCTGTATTCTAAAGTTGGGGCAGGAGGTTCTGTGATCAAAGAAGTCCAGGTTTCATTCGCTTAAAAGAAGCATGGGTTTGATTTTTTACATTTCAGAACCCATCATGGGTTTCTGAAAAGAATACGAATTTAAAAACCAGTCTCTGGAAATTAAATCCAGGCTCACCTCTTGCACTTAACCTTGCCCCCTGCAGCACACACTGATCCTCCGAACACAATTCGGAGTGCCCGGCTGTGCAAAATGAGCCAGCCTCTGCCCACGGCTCCAGCCTCACCTTCCTCTGCATCCATCTCAGTCTTCAGCGCCACATGCCTGCGGTCACAGCACAAACAGGACCTCTTGTCCCTTCTGTTGCTCATCCCTCTTCCACGCAGGACTTTCTCAACCAGACAACATCTGCTTCCAGTCTTGTCCTGGCGTGTGTCTTCTGGAAAGCCCTTCCTGCTTTTCTTCTCCCTTCCGACACTCCCGCGTCTCTGTGGAGCCTGTCATTGCCCCTGCTGCTCTATCAATAGATGCCTGTGTCTGTATTCTTCCCACATCTCGAGCTCGAGCTCCCGAGAGCCAGGTGCCATGTCTTACTCATTTTCAGGATCCTGTCTGTGTTGAATGTGAGTTTAGTCCAAGGTTTTGGCATCTGGCTTTGTTGACTCTTCTCAGATGAGTTACTTCTAGAGAAAGCAAAGGACATGTCTTTCATGTTTACATCTATTCTCCCAACTTCTTTCTGTGGTGGCTTCTGACATTTGACAGCAATAAATCATTATGGTCCATTTTCAGGATGAGGTCCTCATCAGAGACTCTCAAGCAGGAGGCACCGGGCTCCTGTCTTCTTTAGCTGGCAGCTGGTGCCTTCTTGACTAGGTGCTATCTGTCTGTCTATGGCTGAAAAGTTACTGGCTGTCTGCTATGTGACTGACCCACAGGTCAGAAAATAAGGGACTCTTGAGCCCAGGATATTCATTAGATAAGGCTTGGAGTTCTGAGCCAATAGGATGGGGAATTAGAAAATTTAGAACTCCTAAAAACCAGAAAGAAGTTCCTCCCTGAAGAACTCAGGGGGCAGATATGTAATCAGGACTATGAAAGCCACTGTTTTCACCAAATCGGCATGGCCATTTTCCATTTGACCAGGATGACACCTGGATGCTGTGGAACTGAAAATAGATCTGCTTCACTTTTCTTACCCTCAGTCTCTAGGACTCTTATTATGAAGTGAGGACCATGGCTTTCCAAGTCCCTCTTTGCCAGAGCCCATTGGAGAAGTTCTTCAAGCTATGTAGAAGAACACACAGATCATTCTGGGGCAATCACACAGCAGCCTACCTTGTCCCCTTGCTCCCGCCTCCTCCTGATCTCCCTACTGCCTCCCCACGTGGGCCCCTGAATGGCAAGACAGGGCATGCCTCCTGGATCTAGGGACCCTAGAGTATAAATGTCTTCCATCATGACAGCCATGAAGACTTAGTCTGTGAGACACAGTCCTGTCTTAACCAAATCCTGCAATACCATCACATTTGAAGATATTCGACAAATGTTGAATAAATAGACAGCAACTAATTTGCGTGATGTTGGAAAAAGTATAAAGTCTGCTGTGTTGGTTTAGTCAGTTGGCTCATCTGGCCTTGAGCGGCCATTTCAAGGATCCATCATCTTCCTTGACGTCAGTCATCAGCTGTATTTCCTAAGGTTTCCTAGTGAAAAGAGGAAAGAGTTTCAGACTGTTGTTCATCTTCCTTGAACATGGACCAAGAAAGGCCAGGCCTGGGTAAGGTGGGCAGTTCAAGTAAGAGGAAAGCCCCTCCCCTTCACGCTGCCATCTTGTTTATTTGTTTATTTATTTGTTACTCTTATCTGTAAGTTATCTAGGATGTGGCTCTAGGGAGCTGTTAAGAAACACCTGGGAGGATGAGACAAATCCAAAATAAGGGGCTGTTGTTAAAATCACTACTTCAGACAACTGAAGCGAATTTCTACCAAGAATCTCTCAAAAAGGATATAGAATATTCTGTAATTGATTGAGTGAGAGAAGTGTTTTCTTCATCAGCTTCTACTCTTCATTTATAAAGGATCAAAGTCAATGCCCTACATTCTGGGGGTGAACATAGTTCTTTACCAGGTAGATTACCCAGAATCGCCATAGTGTGGTAAAAGCGTCAAGGGAAGAGGTGGAAAGTGTGCACATACTCAGGCGAGACCGTGAGCCTGAGGTCAGCTGAGGCTGTCTCTACAACTCTCACCCACCGTCTTTGAAGACGACCCTTAATTGGCAGTAGTGAGAAAATGCCACAAACTGAGGTAAGGTTAACGTAGAGGTATCTGGTTAAAAGGCCTGTTTTGGAGATGATGGGAGAATTTTCCTCCAGTCCTAAGCGCTACTGTTTTAAGACAGTCACCCAAAAGATGGAGGGCAAAACAAGAGGGAAGAGGCTCCACAGCAATCCAGACAAGGAAATAGATGAGGATCCAGGACTTATACATAGTGCCATAATTTAAAATACAGCAGATGCAAATACATCCTATATCACGGACTCAGGCAAGAGCCAGTTTCCTGGAAACCTGCCTTCTCTTTGTGGTTTGAGCAGGCCAATGAGCTAAGGAACCAAGTAAGATGTTCACCAATCAGGCGGGACAATAGACAAGCTAGAATCCTTGACCTTCATATTTGCATGAAGGTCCTGATAGGAACTGTCCCAAGCTTCCTATTTTAGCTACCCCCTTTCCATTGTTCTGGGCCCTGTGGCCTGTCTTGCTCTTGGTTAGAGCCTGGTCTTCCGTCTGGCTCTGAATGACATCATGGTGAAAGCTTTGTTTCTGCCCTTCTGGATCCAGTCTCATGTTTCCAATTTTTGGACCCAAGAACCCAGTTCTGGTAACAATTTCTGTAAGAGAAAAAGGGGTGTGTGGGGGCATTGCTGTAGGCCATCTGCAAAGGCTCCCAGATCAGTTAAATTCATGTGGGAATATGTCCTTCATTCCCTGTGAAGCTTAGACTCATGAGCTCTGTGTTGCAAGTCCAGAAAAAAATCTTCTGCTCAAGCTGTTCTAAACAATGACACACTGGCCCAGAAAGGTGGGTGGAGGTGAAGCCCAGCTGAAACAGCAAACACCCTCCAGCGAAGCAGAGAGATGCAATGAGACAGAAGGAATGGGAGGGAGAAAGAGGATAGTCAGCCCAAGGTCGGAAGAGCAAGTGGAGGAAGGCTGAGGTTTTCAGTCCTAATGTTTGTGCCACATAGTGGGTTAACACAAGCAAGCATTAGTTGGAAACAGAGGGACCATTTCGCATTCTACTTTAGAGTTCTATGAAAATCACACATGCTGTGGCAGAGCCTCACTGTCCTGGCCAGCAGGCATGCTCCTCTGAGAAGGTAAAGTTGAGAGGCGACTTTAACCCCTGTGTTCAAGGAAGCACATAGTAGGGCTAGAGGGCACGCTAAGAGAACTTTACAGGTTGACATAAAACGAATTGAACCTCAAGAAGTTAAAACAAAGGACTTCGTCATTCACTCAAAATGAAGCAGACTGGTGGAACAAAACTAGTAAGTCCAGAAAGTGGCTATCAGTTAGCAAGAGGGCTCTTTTATTCTCTGTTTCAAAGGCTGAATGAGGAACTTTGGTATCAGCAGAGGACTCCGTAGTCATGGGAGCTGTGCAGTGAAGAAGCTAAATCCTGTGTCCCATGTGCATGAGTCGAACCCCAACAAAGGAGGCAGCTATTATTTGTATTAATCTCAGGAGAGTAAAATTTTGAAATGACCCACAAAGCGAGTCATCAAAGGGGGGCTTATGTGCACTAGACAAAACTGAAAGCATTTTGATAGTTTCTGCCAACTCCTCATTGGCCAATGTCCCTGAGGCCTGGTGGGGAGCAGAGGTAAGTGAACACGAGATAAACAGTGTTTTTCTTTGGCCAACCATGTCTAAGGTGCTGGGCCAGGAAGATGGCTTATCAGTTAAAGTGCTCAGTGCACAAGCTGAGGACTGTGGTCTGGACCCTCAGGACCCTCAATGAATAAAGCAGAAGGGTGATCTAGAATGCTTTCCGACATTGACTCAGCACACACATACATGTGCATACACACTTGCACACATTGTGCCCACACAGATACACAACACACATTGGAAAAACGGAAAAGAAGCATTCTTAAATTTTTCTCTTAATAGTAAGTATCCCCCTGACCTTGTGATTCCCCAATAAACGTAGAGCTCAAGAATTTGTGTATGAGTTTCACCAAAAATCAGAGCCATGCTAAGTTTCACAAGCAAAAGGAACTTGGAAATAATTGTTTGATAGCATTTTTTTAGGAGAATTTTTCAGATTTCCACTAACTACTTCTTTCTATGTAAAACTTAAAATTGCCAAATTGACATGGTATATTAAATAGTAAATATTAAATATTTACTAATAAACATAAATAAAGACAGAGTCTTAATGTCTCGTGTAAAGGGGGATGCATTGTGTGGGGAAGGACCTGTATATGTATCAGCATGCATGAAGAAGCCTAATATTAACGTCAGGTATCATCTTTGATCTCTTTCCTCTTTATTTATTTAGGCAGAACCCCTCACTGAACCATGATCACAGATTCCTGCCCGTCTAGCTAGCCAGTCTGCTCTATGGGTCTTTGTCTCTGCCTCCTGAGTGCTGAAACTGCAGGAAGTTGTCATGCCCACCTGGCTTCTAAAAAGTTCTAGTCCTCACACTTGCAAAGCAATCCCTTTATCCACTGATCCAACAACCCAGTCCCGTGATTCATTGTCATGGCCTCTGCAGGCAAAAGCCAGCACAACACTTGTGTCCAGTGTGCCTCATGAGAATGTCTGGAATACTCCAGGAATGAATGGGTTGACCATCCTGCTGTTTGCTTCATTTCAGCTATACAGTCACAGCTGTGTCCTGATAATGTCATTGTGGTATTTCCTGGTAGAAGACCTTTTAAAGTTAAGGTTGCAAGTTGGAATGTTGATCAATACAAAGACTGCTTTGAGCAAAGGCCACGTGACTTGTGAGTTTGAGAGAAGGGCAACAGGTGTGTGTGTGGTACAGGTATCTCCATGAGAGGTGTTTATTTTGTGTAGGAGGAGGGCCCACTTGTTTGTCCTGGCCACCCGGCTAGTTTAGCCCCAAAATAACCACACAGAAATTGTATTAATTAAAACACTGTTTGGCTCATTAGCTCTAGACTCTTATTGGCTAACTCTCACATCTTGATTTAACCCATTTCTATTAATCTGTACATCACCACATGGCAGTGGCTTTCTGGCAAATATTCAGCACGTCTTACTCTGGTGGTGGCTCCATGGCAGCTTCCTGATTCTTTCTTTCTCCCAGCATTCAGTTCTGTCTTCCCCGCCTACCTATCAACCTACCTATCAACAGGCCAAGGCAGTTTCTTCATTCATTAACCAAGAAAAGCAACACATAGAGGGGACTCCCACATCAATTCTCATTTTCTGTGGAGGTGGCAAGGATTCTGTCAGGTTGAGGTAAGCAGGGTACAACTTGGGAAACAGGTAGTGACACCTTCAGTGCTACGGATGTTGGGTTTAACTTGATCAACAAGATGCTCCACTTCAGCCAATGGTGGGAAACACGTAGCTGGTGCTTGGGGAGAGCAACACAAAGACTGAGTCAAAGCCAAGCTGATGGCAAGTTGTACGGGTGACAGCACTGATGCTGTGAGAGACACTGGAGGTAGAAGGGGGTCCTGGTGCCAACCTCAGGAAGTTACAGCTGCACAAGGACTAGCCGAATTCTCTACTCTGTTCTCAGAGGCACCGTAGCCGGGACACCGCACAGACAGTGTTCATAGACCCAGACTACACCAGTGTGGGCTGTTAAAAGGACTCAGGGAAATAAAACAAGTGTCAGTCACAAAATACTTTAAAAATGAAAAAGACTTTTCCTTATTAGGTTTATGGATGGGCCTGAGAATTAAAATTTAATAAAAAAAGATAAGCAAGAGAAAAGCACGTAAATTTGACTTTGTGTTAGCATTCTACCTGGGACTTTGTATAAAGGATAAAACTCAGTGAGGTAGGTGAGACCGAGAGCTAGTGATGCTTTAGCAAGCTGTATATATGAACTGTGAACAAAAAACAGTTTTGGGGCGAGGTGTGGGAAAGTGTGGGAAGGGATTAGGAAATCCATGGGGGGAATTCATCAATAGTGAGGATTGTGTTAGTAAGAATTGTTTTCATGGACTCCTCTCAGCATCACTGGGATCCATACCTACCTTTCAGCAGACGGTGAGGGCAGGGGCAGAACACCATTTTGAGAGTGTGTATGCTGATCCCCTGCATTGGTTTAGATAATTATGCTGAAATAGAACAAAAACACATAGAAAACTTAGCACTATCCACCAAGTGTACTACAACAAAGGCATTGAAAGAATTCAGTTATATCATGTATCTTCTATAAGGATAAAGTTTAAACCTCAGTGTTCTCTTTTTGGAGGGGAATGGTTTGAAAAAGAGTCTCATCCTGTAGCCTTGACTGTCCTAAAACTCACTCTATAGACCAGGCTGGCCTTGAACTCATAGAGATTCACCTGTCTCTGCCTCTAAAGTGTGCTACCATTCCCGGCCTAAATGCCCTTTTAATCTCTAAAGCCTAAGTTGCTCACTATTTCTGGGCCCCTGTAAGACACAATCTAAAGAGCTCTGTTGTATTAGCTGGCAATTTTTACATGCATGATTAATCTTATTTTAAGGATTTAAGTAATTAAGCATTTGGCAGATTATGTTCAAAAGAATTCTTAATTAAGTTTTTATACCACTAAAATAAATTCCTTTTTGCTTCTGACTTGTATATTGTTTATATGAAGTGATTTAAACTGTCTTCTTTGATGACATTTATGCTTCTGTTAGTATCTAATCTCTAAGACAATTCATAGCCTACATAAATTACAAAGAGACAGCATTGGGGGGGTTAAAGAAAAGAATGCACCTACTCATTTTCAGAATTCTGGTTTTTTTTTAATTAAATTTTTATTATATAAACCTTGCAAATAAAAAGCCAACAGTGAAATCAAACAGACCCAAAGTCTCCTCATCTCAGTGAACATCTATGCAGTTAGAACAACCATCTGAAGCCTGGAGCTTTGTGTCACTTACATACTTTCACTCTCAATTTATTTTTATGTACTTATCCACTACCAAAAATGAAAAATCCATAATAGAATTAGAAAATCAATTTGCTTTATATCCTCTTCCACGGCTCTAGTGTCCATTACCTACATTCAGTCCCCCCTCAATACTTATCCTTCCTCGTTCATTATGAATGTAGCTATAACCAGGCAGTGGTGGTGCACGCCTTTATCCCATCCCAGCACTTGGAGGTGGAGGCAGAGGTAGGCGGATCTCTGGGATTTCCAGACCAGACTGGTCTACAAAGTGAGTTCCAGAACAGCCAGGACTGTTACACAGAAAAACTCTGTCTCGAAAAACCAATAAATAAATGAATGAATGAAAAAAAGAATAAATGCAGCCATGTTTAACAGTACAAACATGAAAGAAACCAAATAGATGTGTACTGGAATGAATGGTGCTTTATCACTAAATGATAGCATTTTACCACCCAGTTTTCTTTGACATAGTAGCATCCTGCAACATTAGAACTGAACTGGGTGCCAGGTGGTTGTGGCACACGCCTTTAATCCCAGCACTCTGGAGGCAGAGCCTGGCGGATCTCTGTGAGTTCGAGGCCAGCCTGGTCTGCAGAGGGAGTTCACAGAGAAACTCTGTTCCAGAAAGAGAGAGAGAGGCCCCTGCACTAGGTGTGTTAGGGAGATAAAAAAAATAAATCAAACTTTCAATAACTTTTTTTGTAAGAAAAAGTCTGTGTAAGTGATCATCAGTGCATGTGATCGCAGACAGAGCAGAGGTCACACCATACGGTGGCCCCACAATGTACGGTCTCCCCCACCCTGGCATGCTTTGGAAGTCTCTGTGGAGAGCTGAAGTGGTATCTGAAAGGCAGTAGAGTCTGGGACAGAGAAAAAGATAGGGGGCAAACACCCTAGCAGAGAAGACAAATCCCACTAGATGTGGTCAGGAAAATGTGGCTGGTGGCAGATAAGGATGTTTTGAGCTGGAGAATTTCTACCCTGGAAACATTGGTTGACGTGATGTGATACCACACAGACCAATCTGAAGGCTCTGGGGCAGAAGGGTTGCAAGGGAGGCTTGTAGCTGCTATTTAAGGATGACAAAATGGCGACTCTCAGGCTCAGTGGTAGAGTAAGTGCTGAGCTTGGCCAAGGTCGTGGGTTCAATTCCTAGAACTCCTGCCCTTCTAATGACAGTATTATGCAGAGTGGAAGGAGGAAGAGAATTGCAGGGGATGAAAATGGGCTTGTCAGGCAGGCTACGGTTGGTGTCACATTGGGTACCTATGTCTATGTCTCCTAATGTAGTTGTGCCTTACAGGAAGTTATTTTAAAGGAGGATAAGAAGCACTCATTTCCGCTATGCTACAGACTGAGTCTGTGCATATTCTTCAGTGACTCTGCCCGAAAAGGAAGTGATTTTTGGAATAACTGTTAAGATTTCATTTGTTTGTTTTGTTTTAAGACAGTCTGTCTGTCCTGCTGTCCTGGACCTCACTATGTAGACCAGGCTGGTCTCGAACTCACAGAAATCTGCCTCTGTCTCCTGAGTGCTGGGATAAAAGGCATGTGCCACCACACCCAGCTTGCTGAGAATTTTTAACTTTTTCATTATGCTCATAAGAGGGGAAATCATCAGCGATCTTTGTTCAGGACGAAGGTCAAAAGTAAATAGTATTTCCAGGTGGTGGCGCACACCTTTAATCCAATACTCAGACTGCAGAGGCAGGAGGATCTGTGTTAGTTAGAGTCCAGCCTGGTCTACAGAGCAAGATCCAGGAGAGCTAGAGTTACACAAAGAAAGCCTGTCTCAAAACACACACACACACACACACACACACACACACACGCACAGTAAATGGTGTTAACTGGCATTTGCTTTTATTAAGCATTTTCTCAAGTCAACCTTTGTAGCTTGACTTTAACGAGGCCTTCAGTGCTGGCCGTTAACATTTCCAAGTTGATTTAACCTGACGCCTCCAACTAATCTTTGCCAGATTTATAGCTGAGAGGGAGAACTTTCAATAACTTTGGGTGTCTCCTGCCCTCCACACTTGCAGTTTTTACTCATTAAATAATTCGCCATTGTTCTTTGTCCTCCATGACATGAGTAACAGAAATGTCAACCACATGAACACGCCAAGTAAATACATGCCCCAAATCGCAGAAAACTCCAGGGAAGAGGAAAAACCAGGCACCAGGAAATATGTTGAGTCTGGGGTTAGTTCAGTGGTAGAGTGCTTGCTTAGCATGTGGGAGGCCTGAGAGAAAGAGAGAGAGAAAGAAAGAAAGAGAAAGAGAGAGAGAGGAGAGAGAGAGAGAGAGAGAGAGAAGATGGATGGATCTTGAGGATCTGAGAATACTTCTCTGAAAAAGCAACATTTAAACTGAAGTTGAAGCTGCTTAGGAAAAGAAGAACAGCAACTTAGAGTGAGACAGAAGTTCACATCTGAGCAACTGTAATAATCTACAATGAAATTACATGACCCTCGGAAACATGCTATTAGACCTAGAGGTATAACATAAAAATATTACAGACCGTATAACAATATGTGAAAATGTCACTCATTAAGTTCAAGTAGTAATTTTCAATGCTATGGTTATAAACTATTTGGCTTGGGGCAATGTATTTCCATGTCTTATGAAATTATTCGTTCTCATTAAACACTAACGAGCCTTCCTGCCAAGATTAGAGCTAATTAACTACTCCTTTCACCTACATTAATTTATTAGTTAATCATGATGAATCCAGTAAATGTTCCTGCGTTAGCTGGCCAAGCAATCTTCGCCGTCAGAAACAGATCCCACCAAGCACTCAGGCAAACAAATAGTTCAAAAAACAGACACTGCCATCATTAGACAACCAAGCTGAAAAACACAGCAGGACAAATGTTATGACATATAAAGCAGCCACCCACCTAAAATTAGCAGTGTAACCAAACGTGTGGTTTCCATAGTTACAGCCGCTGGTGTCAGTGGACAGTGATGGTGAGCTTGGTTACCTCATCACCATTTCAGAATCAAGTCAACCATTGAGACTGCGAGCAAAAAATTCCGACTTAAACAGTATGGAAGATAGAACTACTCTTGAAGATGTTTTTAGAACCAGGAAGATTTCCTTTAAAGAAAGTCAACAACCCAAGTCACCATCGGCAGGCGAGGAGGAAACTGCCCAAGTCTGGAGAGCAATGGTTCCAGGCACCAGCAACATGAACCTGATGAAATTCCCGTTAAAAGAGTCTCAGGGAGAGGGCAGGCAGTCTGCCTTCTCTAGTTAGGTGATTCTGACGTGTGCAGACATCTGGTAACTACTGAGAAAGATAATCCTCACTGGTGAAAATGAAATCAGATACTAAAGTAGCCTTCACTTTTCTAAGAGACATTTTCTTTCAATTGATAACAAATTAAAGCTTTGCAATAGCATATTGTTTCTAAGTAACTCCCTGCGGCTGGTGAGCCAGCTCAGTGGGTAAGGATGCCGCCAGCCAAGTCTGAAAAACTGTGTTTGATCAAGGCACCCACATAGTGGAAAGTGAGAACCAACTCATAATTATCCTCTGATCTCCACTAGTGTGCAGTGGCATACATACAATACACTTATTTATTTATTTAATGTAATTAAAATATGTAGTGCTACCTCAAAATTTTGTGATAATTTTTGTTTGCTTTCATGTTTTGGCAAGACTACCCCATATAACCAGGCTGGCCTTGAACACATGATCCTCCTACTTCAGCCTCCTGAGACTGGGGATTAGCGTACTGGCATTATATCATCCCCAGTGTAGAAATGAATTTTAATTACTAAAATTTTAATAAGTAGAACGAGGATCTTGAAATATTTTGTGTTGTAGATTCAAGGTACTTAAAGGTTATGTGAGGGTTGTGCTATAAAAATAGGGTCTTAGTTACTACAACTTATATTTCATGGTAAATAAAAATATGACTTATTGACCTAGGAATGTATTGTATTGGGCTGGAGAGATGGCTCAGCAAGTAAGAGTACTTGCTGCTTTTGCCAAGGACTGGGGTTCAGTTCTTAGCACCCACATGGTGGTACACAGCTGTATGTAATTCTAGTTCTAGGGAATCCAGTGCCCTCTTCTGGCCCCCATGATTACCAGACACGTATGTGATGGCACATACATACATGCAAACAAACACTCATACATATAAAAATATGAATACATCAGTCTCATTTTTTTTTTTAGAGACAGGGTTTCTCTGTAGCTTTGGAGCCTTTCCTAGAACTAGCTCTTGTAGACCAGGCTGTCCTTGAACTCACAGAGATCTGCCTGCCTCTGCCTCCCCTCTGCCTGCTGAGATTAAAGGTGTGTGCCACCACCACCAGGTATACATCTCATTTTTTAAAAAAATGTATTATATTTTCATTTGAAAATATTTGTCTCAATATATTATACCACACATGCCATGTATAAAATTTATATTTATTTCTTTTAAGGGAGCTTGGTATGGACCATACTTTATTCCTTAAAAACTACAGAACATGTTGAGGTGGTCCTGGGTTAGTAATAATTTGACTTCTGAGTCTTTTCACCTCACGACTGTGTGAAAGCACTATGCACTTAGTCAAAGCTGTCGTTTGGATTTGGAGCCTGGATCTTGTATTAGTTCTGTTCTTGGAGCTGTGACAAAGCATCTGAGAAAAGAAACGAAAGGACAGGACAGGTTTATTGGGCTCACAGTTCAGGGATACAGTGCGTCACATCAGGGGCCACCTCAGCAGGAGCTAGAGACAGCTGGTCACTGCAGAAGCCAGCCCGTCAGGAAGCAGAGAGCTGAAGGCTGGCACTCAGCTGCCTTTTCCCTTTGTATTCCGCCCAGGAGGGCAGTGCATCATGGTGCCACCCACTCACATATAGGATCGGTCTTCTCACCTCAGTTAATGGGATCTAGAAACACAGACAAGCCCATCAGTTTGTTTACATGGTGATTTCCAATCCCATGAAGTTGTCAGTCAAGATTAACCATTACAGGTCTTTCTGGGGTTACCAAGGTGCTGTACAATCCTTAATGTGCTCAAAGCAGTGGCCACAAGTCCCAACAGCCACTCGATCAAAAGGGAACAATTGTCCCCACACCACCCTGTGTCGCAAAGCCCTGGTGCTTGGCAGGTGAGGTACCTACATTTTTTAACCTTGCACTGGATCTCGCCCTACAAAAAATAAACATTTACAAATACTCCTTTATTCCAAAGGAACACAGTCTATAAAATGAATTTTTTACTTTAAAAATTTTAACTTAAGTAATTTACCTTTTAAGTATGGTTTTTGGGTGGTTTAATTCTGAGTTCCTTTTTTTTGTATTTGTATTTATTTTTATTTTACTCTTCTCTTATGTATTACATCCCAACTGCAGTTTCCCCTCCCTCCACCCCTTCCAGTCCTTCCCCCAACCTCTCATCTCCTCCAGATCCACTCCTCTGCCCTTTCCCTAAATAAGGCAGGGGGTGGGGGCAGGCCTCTTGAGGATATTCATAAACATTGCCTAACAAGTTACAATAAGATTAGGCACAAACCTCCTATGGAAACCGGTCCCAACCAGAGGCAAAAGAGCCCAAGACCCCCTTCTCTCTACTGTTGTGTCCTACAAGAACACCAAGCTACACAAGCATAAGGTACATGGAGAGGACATAGCTCAGACCCATAAGAGTCTCTGTTTGTCACTTCACTCTCCATGAGCCTCTATGAGCCCTGCTAAGTTGATTCTGTGGGCGTTCTCCTAGGGCCCTCAACCCTTCAGGTCCCTACTTCCTCCCCCTCTTTTTCCTGGTTCTCCTGGCTCTGCCTGGTGTTTGGCTGTGGGTCTCTGTAGAGGCTCCATCAGTGGCAGGATAATGCCCCTATGATGACAATTGAGCTACACACCGATCTCTATTAGGAATCATTTCATTGATTTATTTCTTTTCATCCTGAGTGAGGTGACCCAGACCCAGAAAGGCAAACATTGCTTATATGTGGACATTAGCTGTTAAGTAAAATATAATTATGTTACAATCCACAGACCTAGGGTGGCTAAGTGTCGCGCCCACCCTCGACCAGCAAGGAATGACGCAACACGGGA
>LOEQ01003071.1:124226-140345 GCA_001685075.1 Bramus lutescens | reverse complement strand
AAAAAAAAAAATTAATGCCCCCTGAAAACCTGCTGATGGCTAAAATAACAGAAACAGATCTCCAGGGCTGGCCAGATGGCTAAGTGGGTAAAGGCACTTGCCATGCAGGCACTGTAACCTAGACTCAATCCCCAAAATCCAAGGACATGTAGAGAACATCCAGTCACTCTGCTTGCTGAATTTCTAGCTTGATGGACAATTTCTTCTGTATACAGAACTGAATTGAGCCATGGGGTTCCACTGGAATGCCAGTAGTACCCCATGAATGTAATCCTGTGAACCCCAAATGACCACTTATTCCCAACTTATTGTCAAGAAGGTGGGGAACACGGCGAGAACTCCAGAAGGTGATAACCTGGGGCAGTGAGAGCATTAAACAAGAACAGGCTTTTGGAACTGGCCTTGCATACATGTCAGAAGTTTATTTGGTTTTTAATTAAGTCACTTCTGAAAGGCTCTCTGGGGTTTTTAAAAATCAAAGTGCTTTTAGCAAATGATACTATGTGCCTTTTTTTGAAAACTAAACAACAACAACAACAAAAAAGCTTAGAGCTGAAGCAACCACAGCAAAGAGACACTGCTCTTTCCTCTAGCCTGATATAATTCCTAGCACTGGGGAGGCAGAGACAGGTGAATTTCTACGAGTTCAAAGGAAGCCTGGTCTAAGAAGATAGTTTCGAGAGAGTGAAGGCTGCACAAAGAAACCCTGTCTCAAAACAAAACAAAACAACCAATGACAAAAAGCCCAAACAAACAAAAAAGCAAAACAAACAAACAAAAGAGTTATTAGGGGGCATAGTGGAGCACACCTTTAATTTCATTATTAGAAGGCAGATCTATGAGTTCTCTTAAGGGTGGACTGGTCTACAGTCTGAGTTCCAGAAGAGCCAGGGCTACATAGGGAAACCCTGAGTCAAAAACCAAACAAGTGGGAGGAGATGCTATTGTTTAACTTAATTAGGGTTTTAGTTGTTTTTGTCCCAAACTTTGGCTTTTTATAAAAAGTTATGCTCTTTCTTGAGGTAGGACCAAAATGTTTTGTTCATTATGATTTTGAACTCATGAATTCAAGCAATCTTCCTGCCTCATCCTCCAGTTTGGACTAAATATATACACCACCACTCCAGCTCCACATTCTTGCTTTACACACGGAGAGGGAAAGGGTAGGACTTAGAAAAAGAAATATCCTAATCTTTTGATATATTTAAAAGACTCAAAAAAAAAAAACCTCATGAATTTTGCTATGGCCACCTATAGATAGAAGTTTCTGTCCCACCTGGGCCCACAGCGATTCAGTCCCAAAGAAACATACAGAAGCTTAATATTAATTATGTACTGTTTGGCCTATTAGCTCAGGCTCATTATTAACTAGCTCTTATAACATGGCTTGGCACCTTTTATCAGCGAGGCATTCTCATCTTGTTTCCTCTGCATCTGGTTGGTGACTGCATCTCTGACTTTCTTCTTCCCAGAATTCTCCCAGTCTGGTTGCTCTACCTATCCTGCCTGGCTACTGGCCAAACTGTGTTTTATTAAACCAATACTAGTGACAAATCTTTAGAGTTGAAAGTGTGTCTCTGACTTTGTCCTTTCACAGAAGGTGTGTGACTAATGCCACTTATCAGCTGTGTTTGACCATATCAGTTTTCTTTTTTAAACTTTACTACATCTGTTTAGTGAGTTGTCATTCATTTAGTGTATGTATGTGAGCTGTGTGCCAGATCACACACATGGAGGTCAGAGGATAACTTTCAGTCGTCTATTCTATATCCACCATGTTCTGTTTCCACCAGGCAATAAGCTTAGGTGGTCAGACTTGGCCCCAAGCACTCACATCTACTGAGCCATCTCGATGATTCTCAAATCACTTCTTAATCTTATGTCTCAAGCCTTTAAAACATGTATTTAATCAGCAGTTCTAATTACCAGGGTTAAATGCTGTGTATTTCTCTGTGTGTGACTATGAGCATCTGCGTGCATGAGCAGAGACCAGAGGACAACTTTGGGTGCTGCGGACCAGCTTGTTTTTTTTTTGTTTTTGNTTTTTAGAGGCTCTCTCAGCCTCTCACTGGCCTGAACTCTCCATGGCTAGACTAACTGGCCAGTGAGCCCCAGCAATCTGTCTCCTCAGTCTTGGGGTGAAAACCCTGTCCCCACATACAGTTTTCTGCAAGTGTTCTGGAGATTGAACAGGCTTCCTCATGCTTGTGAGACAATTTACAAACTCTGATGTCTCCCCAGCCCAGTTTGAGAACTTTTCAACAGCAAGTAGGTATCTTAGATTATTGAAAACAAAAGCCTAAGGCCTTACCCTTTCTGAGGAGTGGATGGGGGTGGGGGAGGGGAGTGGGAGGAGGGGACAAAGGGGGAACTGTAGTTGGTACATGAAATGAAAAAAACTTTTAAATAAAAAAATTAAAACAAAAAGGATAGAGAAAAATTTAAAAATTGAAAACAAAAGCCTAAAATAAAACACTCCTGAGATTCTTGATTATTTTGATAATTAAAAATTATGGCTGGCATTTCAGTGAGTAAGTCATTTTATGTCACACATCTGTAGAGCATGCTGTGACATAACGTTTGGATTCTCTGTGATTCTGTGAGTTTCCCAAATGTAATGCCAGACACACAGATGACAGTTAGATTAATAAATTGATTTGTGTATTTTTCTATACTATCTTATCAAAACTCCAAACACATCAGAGTAAAGCAGAAAGTAGGCCTGACTTGTCCTTCTGAAGCATGCAGGTTTTAATGGCCTATAAAAATCTGATCCTAGTTCTTATAAAATTTGATAGCAGGAGACATAGCCCAAATAACTTTTCCAATCTTTTCCATTTGTTTTGAAAAGGGAATAAATCCCTAGTGGAACATTTTTAACCTAGTTATTGATTTATGGTCTCGAGACTATTCCTTTAGGAAACTTCCCAGCCCATTTGGCAATCTATTTTTGGTACAAAATCTAGGCCAAACAGAAAGCTTCTTGAATCCTTTCTGGAATAAAACCTTTTGAAAAAAAAATTTTATAAATATGGTTTGTGTTCTCAATATTAAAAATATATTAAAACTCTGGTCTAAGGCAATAGTCGTAGCTCCATTTAGAGCAATGTGTTTAGCCTGCACAAGGTCCTGGGTTCCAATCCCAGGCAGCACAGGCAAAATGAAAAGCAAGAGGCATCTGTGCTACAAAATAATTCATTATTTATACTACAAAGTAATGCATTATCTCCATTAAAATAATGATATAAAGTATCTCATTAGCTACTTCTCTGTTTCTCTAAGAAAGGCAGATTCTTCTTGAAGCGCTTGGCCAGGGGCCAATACACTAAATACAGCTCCTTTGTTCAGATCCTTAGTCTATATAGCCTGTTCCCAGGAAAAACTCTAAAGGTATGAAAATTACAGAAGTGATACGGTTACTGTAAATGACATCTAGCTGGGGTGGTTTGCAGAGGAACTGCAAATGTAACACCAGAAACAAGTTGTAAGTATTTCCTTACTCCAGGGAATATTTTCTCGTTTTCCTACAGGAATTCTTAGTTTGCTTTCTGAAAAACAAAACAAACAGCAACAGCAAAACACTGAACAAGAGCAACTTGGGGAGGAAAGGGTTTGTTTGGCTTATAGGTCACACACTCTTGTCACTGAGAGGAGCCAAGGGAGGAACTCAAGGCAAGAATCTGTAGGCAGGAACTGAAGTATGGACACAGAGGAACGAGGCTTTGCCCAACCTGCTTTCTTATATATCCCAGGACCACCTGCCCAGGGATGGCAGTGCCCACAGTGGCCTGGTCCCTTTCACATCAATCATTAATCAAGAAAATCCCCCACAGACATGCATGACCACAGGCCAATCTGATGGAGGCAGTTCCTCAAATGGAGCTCCCTTTGTTTGTGTCAAATTGACAAAAAACTAAGCAGCACAACACATTAACCATATAATACCTACAAGTCATCTGCAAGAGCCACAGTCACAGGTGTGCAAGAAACTAACCACAGGTAAAAGCAAGGTGACCAGGGAGGTTAGAGCTGGCATGAGCTCTCAAGGCTTAATTAGTTTTTAAAATGAGCCTTCAAAATTGTAGAAGTAAAATGTTTTATTTTTAATATTTCCTTCCTAAGCTTTAAAGCATTCCTCTGTAGATTTTTGTTAATTTAAATATTAATGTTCATTATAATTATTCTTATAATTGGAGATATTTTTTGCACAAGAAAATTTAATATTATTTATGTGCCAAATCTCTCCAAATTAAATAACGAATGCGGTAAATTTCACAACTATATTTAGAATACATAACAAAACTATGGAAAAATCTGGATAACATCTAGAAGAAAAATGAGAGTCACAGAAATTTTTGGAAAAGATAATTAATTGAATGTGAGATGCTGGGTTGCAAGAAAAATAGTGTGCATGTATGTGTGTGTTTAAACATACAAAACATATTATAAACCTACACTAGTTTAAACAATTTGGCTCAGATGCAAAAACAGACATGCTAACCCAAACAGACATTAGATTATGTAAACTGCCAGGAGTAGGGACGCAGCTCAATGGTAGGAGCACCTACTGTATGCCAGTGCTGGGTTCAATTGCACCACAAATCATCATCATCATCATCGTCGTCGTTGTGGTCAAGCACACCAGTTCAACAGCGGAAGGAAGAAGTTAAGCGCATGATTGGTTAGAGTGAAATGAGCATTACATCCCTACTGACTCAAAGTAATGAAATATTTTAAAATGTACAATAGAGAAAAATTATGAGAAATTAGCATCAATATTTCAATTAAGATTTAAATTCTATAGAGGAATTCAATTTCTTCTTTTTAAAGTGTATGGGTCTTTTACCTGAGTGTTTGTCTGTGTGCCACTTGCATGCCTGGTGCCCATGGAGGCCAGAAGAGGACATTAGAGGCCCTGGAAATGGAGCCACAGAGACTTGTGAGCTGCCATGTGGTGCTGTGAAGAACAAATGGAAGAACACCCAGTACTCTTACCCTCTGAGCCATATTTACCTCTGGAATGCTTTTAAAGCTTAAAATGAAAGAAGGTGCAAAATATTAACTGAAAACAGAAATATTAGAAGCATTTGTGTAAAATAACTATTATCTAAATATATGTCCTGGCGGTGGTGGCACACGCCTTAAATCCCAGCACTCGTGAGGCAGAGGCAGGCAGATCTCTGTGAGTTGGAGGCCAGCCTGGTCTACAGCATGAGTTCCAGGACAGGCTCCAAAAGCTACACAGAGAAACCCTGTCTCGAAAAACATATATATATGGAGGTAAAATATATGAAAATTAATCACTTATATAAAAATCATACACAAACTTACAAGAAAAGCCCCAAGACACCAAAAGATTAATATGTGTGTGTGCTTGTGTGTATGTGTGTGTGTGTGTGTGTGTGTGTGTATGCAGTCTGGCAGTTCTGCAAATTTTTCAGCATAGAGTTAGCATATAACTGAGCAGTTGTGCTCCCTAGTCTACACCAAGAGAGATAAAAATATAAGTCTACTCAATAATTTACACATTAATGCTCATAGAAACAAAACTCATAATACATATAATAGCAGCAGATGGGCAAACAAAATAGGCTATGGAATATCATTAGACAGGGAAGAGGGAGTGGAACCCATGAATGTTACGATGTTGCTCACCCAACAGCGTATCTAGCAGAAGGCTGTCCCCAAAGAACCTGTATTATGTGATTCTATTTATATGAGATGTCCAGAATAAACCACATATGTGAAAACAGAAAATAGACTAGTGGGGCTCAAGTAAATGAGTCGGAGAGGGGAGGCAGGGGATGAAGAGAGGGTTAGTGGGTCTGGGGGTTCTGAAGGTGACATAAAGGACATGTTCTAGAATTGGTTGTGGTAACAATTACCCAACTCCAAAATACTAAAATCTCTTGCACTGCATCTGTTGGGTGAACAGCATGGAGCATGAATTAGATCAACATGTGATTCTGGATATCAATAGATGGTACATAGACTATCACCATGTTGTCTATACTGTACAACCGTACAATATCATAAATGGATTTATTATAATGATGGGTTTTGTTTCTTCGGGAGGAGGTTAGGACCGGGCTGGCCTCAGACTCATGATCCTCCTGTCTTAACCTGTCCCCACTCAGCTTCCTGAGTGCTGGGGTCACAGGCTTGCATCACCACACCTGGCTCGGCTAAGTATTTCAAACAGGAAGTTAAATTACAAATGAAAGCTCATAAACATAAGGAAAATCATCTATATTCTCAGAAGACAAGGAAACACAGACTAAAGCTGGAGGAGGGGCTTGAGAATCCTTCTGTCACTGTGACAAAACACCCAAGATAAACAATGTGAAGGAAGAGAGGCTTATTTTGGCTCATGGATTCAATTCTTTCTGGCCACGATCTCTCCCACTGCTGTTTTGTGTGGGAGGCAGCAGGGTAAGCCATGGGCAGAAGCCCTTGGACTACCTCTTGGTGGTGGTTGGGAAGCAGAAACACACGAGCAGAGGTAAGATAAAAACCCTTTGAGGTGGTATGAAAGAAAATGGCCCCCAAAGAGAGTGCACGATTGGGAGGCGTGATCTTGTTGGAGGAAGTGCGTCACTGTGGGGGCGGGATTTGAGGTCTTTTTCTGAAACTTCACTCAGTGTGAAAGCCAGTCAACTTCCTGCTGCCTGCAAGATGTAGCGCTCTCAGTTCTAGCACTGCATCTGCCTGCATGTCACCATGCTCCCCTTCATGATCATAATGTTTTCTTTATAAGAGTTGCTGTGGTCATGGTGTCTCTTCACAGCAATAAAAACCCTAAAACACCCTTCAATGGCATGCCCCTATGACCTGCTTTCCTTCCTCTAGGTCCCAGTTCTCAAAGGTTCCCCCATCTTTCAAAGCAGCCTTATTGATTGAGCCTTAAGATTCAAGCCAAACAATGTTTGCTAATCAAAACAAAGGAGGGCTAGCTTTTAAGTACATTTCTCACTTGCTAGAAGTACGACAAAACATACATTCTCATGTTTACTGCATGTGAATGTTCATAGCAGCTTGAATCAACTTAAATATTACTGGATGCATGGGTAAACAAATAGGCTATATCCGCACAATGGATAATTGTTTGGCAAGGAAATAACTGATAGTAAAGATTAACGCAACCCTTTGGGAATCAATTTAGCAGTGCCTATCAAGATTTCTACACATAGTAATGCTCTGCCCTGCTGGTGTTGATTATAGAAATGTCACCAAAGAACTTCACTCTGAACATAAGGGGCAAAAATCTATGCAATCACGCAGTTCAGTTTTATGAAGCATCTTAAATGTTTGGTGATAGCGGACTAGGCAAACATGCTATGATATGCACACAAAATTAAATATAGCAGCTAAAATAAATTACATGTTCCTATGGGAAAATTATTATTACATGGCATAAATGACAGTTCAAAGTTATATATGCAGCATCATTAGAACTCAGTTTAATCTCGCTCTTTCTCGTGTGTGTGTGTGTGTGTGTGTGTGTGTGTGGTGTATGCATGTGTGCATGTGCACATTTGCATGTCAGGGGTCTCACTGTGTAGTCCAGGCTGAGCTTGAACTCTAGATCCCCTGTCTTTACCTCCTGATAGCTGACTAGGGCTATAGTTGTATGCCTCTGTAGGGCCCGGGTCTACCCCTGTTCCTGGGGTTCATCTTGAGGAAAGTTTCTGGTCAGCTAACTAAAACATTCTGTTTCTTCCTGTGCCTCCTCTGGCCCGCCTGGTGATTAGCTGTAGGGCATTGTTTACTTCATCTTGGGTGTGGCAATTTCCCACCTGTCTGGGGGAATTCCTTGTGCAGCACCTAGGTATAAAATGATTTCCCCAAGGTTGAATAAATGGCGTTCTGCTAATCTCCTTTCTAATGACCCTGGTCTCTTGTGTGTTCTTTCAGTCTCCAGGCCCTTGCCCAGCTCACGTATGGTACAGCGGGACGCAAACTGTACCAAGAGGGTAACGCAGAATCGGGTGTTACATGTCTCCAATTTTGGCTCTTAATGTCCCCTTTGTATTGTAAAATTATCTTTAGTAACCCTAGTAAGAACTTACTAGAGTTTCCTAGAACAATGTCTAAAAAGATAAAAACACTAGCAAAGACTCTAACACAAAGCATTGCTTTAGCGTACTCTAATGAAACCAGGTGGCTCACACCTCTAACTTTTCCATCAAAAGCCAATTCCCTCCCTCCTTCCTTTCTTCCCTTCCTTCCTTTCTTTTTCTTTTCTTTTGAGATGAAGCCTCAGAAAGAGACTCTGCGCTTCTTCATTTGTCTCACCTCCAGCAGCCTGTCTGAACTTACCATTCCAAAACTTACATTTATTTAAAAAAAAAAAAGACAAATCCTCTATATGCAAAAGTGTTTTGTGGTTCTTCTTTAATAAAAAGAAATTGCTTGCATACAATATATTCTGGTCATGGTTTCCACTCTAACTCCTCCTAGAACACTCAGCCACATGCTTTATTTCTTTCTCTCTTTAAAAAACAAACAGGCAAACAAAACAAGAAAGCAAACAAGTCAGAATGATTTTAAAAAGAAAGAAAAAGCACATCAAACACACACAGACAAACGCATACACACACAAGCACACACACAGAGACACACATGCAAACACACATACAAACCCACAAACACACAATAAAAGCACAAAATAGAAAATAATATATAAGCAAAAGACAAGTAAACAAAAAATGCCCAAAGAAATTTGAGGCAAAAAGAGCATTGAGATAGTTTTATGTTGGCCATCTACTGCTGGACATGAGGCCTACATTGTGTGTGTGTGTGTTCAGTGACACACCATTGGGGAAAACTGTTTTTTTTTTTCTTTGCAAGCAGATTCAATTGGAGTTAGCTTCTTGGTTAAGGATCCATGTCCACTGTCCTGTCTCACGTTGGGAGCCTGTGTGCCTGTCTGGCTTGGCCCTGGGCAGACTTGTGCAGACCCTGTGCAGACCTGTGCAGACCTGTGCAGACCTGTGCAGACCCTGTGCAGACCTGTGCAGACCTTGTGCCCACCCTGTGCAGACCTCTGCAGACCCTGTGCAGACCTGTGCAGACCCTGTGCAGACCTCTGCAGACCCTGTGCAGACCCTTGCAGACCCTGTGCAGACCTCTGCAGACCTCTGCAGACCTGAGCAGACCCTGTGCAGACCTGAGCAGACCCTGTGCAGACCCTGTGCAGACCTGTGCAGACCCTGTGCAGACCTGTGCAGACCTGGGCAGACCTGTGCAGACCTGTGCAGACTCTGTGCAGACCTATGCAGACCCTGTACAGACCTGTGCAGACCTGTGCAGACCCTGTGCAGACCTTTGAAGACCCTGTGCAGACCCTGTGCAGACCTGTGCAGACCCTGTGCAGACCTGTGCAGACCTATGCAGACCCTGTGCAGACCTGTGCAGACCCTGTGCAGACCTGTGCAGACCTGTGCAGACCCTGTGCAGACCTGTGCAGACCCTGTGCAGACCCTGTGCAGACCTCTGCAGACCCTGTGCAGACCTGTGCACGCTGCTCCAGTCTCTGTGGGTCCTTGTGTGCATCAGTCCTGTGTGTCTGGAACACACTGTCTCCTCAGTGTCCTTCGTCCTTTCTGGCTCTCACAGTCTTTCACCCTCCTCTTCTTCATAGCTCCCTGAGCCCTGAGGGGAGTGGTTTGATGAAGACATCACCTTTAGGACGAAGATCCAAAGCACCTCTCCCTGCACATTGTCTAGTTGTGAGTCTCTGTGCAAGAGGAAGTGTCTCTGTGAAAGCATTTTAACAGTTGTATTTGTGGAAAACCAACATTTGAGAAAAGTACTTCTTCACTTGACCTAAGAAACCATTCATCCACGCCCAGCTTGGTAGGCCAGTGAGCTCCCCAATGTCACTTACAGAGCGTGGGTGGCAGGTGCCTCTAAGGCAGCCTCCTCTCTGGAAAGCCAGGCCCAAGGGCAGAGAGGCTGATGAGACACCCCCTGCCCATCCTGACCAGGAGGGAATATTACCAGGCCAGATCTGGGTGGTCACAGCTGCTCCGATTTTGGGACTCCACTGTCTGTGTTGTGTCCTCGACTGAGTTTCACAAAGGGGTGAGGACAGAGTAGACATGAGCAAAGTACAAGGACATACAAGTGTGAAAATATTACGAAACCGCTTTAAATACAGGAAGTTCATTGTCCTGGTTGCTTTCCCAGTCATTGTGTAAAGACTCTGAGGGTTGAGAACATCCTAACCCCTTTACTGTGTTTTCTTACTCATTCCTTATGGATTTAAGAGACAAAGAGCGAGCAAGAATGTGTGGTCTTATATCGTGACCTGTGTGAACTTGTCTGTACCTCACATGGTGTATTTTACTACACACACACATATTTGTCATATTACATCTTTTGTATATGGGAAATAAATCAAAACTAAGGGCTTACTGGAAAACAAAGACAATTTTAATGAATTACAAAGGCAGTTACAATACTGGTCACATTTTATGATTACCCAATAACTTAATGAAAAAATAATAAATTTGTTTTTTAAAAAGCATCATTTTGAAAAAATTAAATTTCTAAATAACTTTTAAGCAAAAAGAATATGAACACTACAGATCATTTTCATGATTATACAAAGGGAAATGGGATATCAACTTCAGGGTTAGTTAAGGATGGATAGAAATGACTTCACATTTTCTTTTATTGTTTTTGGAGACAGAGTCTATATCCCAGGTTGGCTCCCAACTTGTGGCAATCCAGTTTCTTGGCTTAGAGGCATGCCCACTAGGCCTGGTCTTTTTAATTTTGAGAAAGGAGTTCACAATGAAGCTCAGGGTGGCTTTGAACTTATGATTGTCCCACCCATACCCAGTGCCAATAATATTATAGAAATACATCAATATATCTGGCTTCACTTTTTTTATTATTATTAAAATTAAAACCAAACATGTAAGTTTACATGAAAAAAGAACAAAGGTAGCAATGACTTAAAGGAGACAGGAAACAATAAAAAATGTAAAAGTACAAGAAAAATGTTACCAAGAAAAGTACAGTGGATGCCTTGGGCCCCTTTCTGGTCCAAGGCCACAGCCGGAAGCATTTATCAGCTTTGGCTGAATTTGTTGTAGTTGAAAGAAGTGACCTCAAGGTAAGTTTATTTCCTGTATCCAAAGGCCTGAGTCCCACCGCCTTGATCTCATGCTTCTCTGAAGAACTGCAGCAGAGGCTGCTGTCACATCTGCTTTGGAATTCAGCTGTTCCCACTACCTACTGGCTTGTCTTGCTTCCTCAAAGGAAATGTTTCTGGGAGTGCCCTTGAGAAAGTCCTGCATCCCAGCCTTGGAGCCCCCATTCCTGGAGACAGCTGGTCTGCAGCAGCTAGTGCTAGGAGTGGCCTCGGGAAGGAAATCTTAAGACAGCATCTTGGCTACAGCACCATCTGTCCAGTAGGCATGGGAGACCCTCACCGATGACAGATAGACTTGAGGTAGCAGCACATGAATAAAAGCAAACATTCATGGTAGAGGCTAGACTTCAACATTGATGAACACATGTACTGTTGGTGCAGAATCTCACTAAATTGGGAGACCGAGACAGTGGTGTTTACAAGGATATGACAGTGCCTGATCCTGGTAACAACGCATGGACTGCAGAGAGACAGTGGAAGACTGAGGTTAATCACTTAAGAAACAGCACAAACACTAGGCAAACTCTTTACCACCATATAAAGGAATCAAATCTTTACAAGTAGACAGGGAAAAAACCCCTGAGGGTGAAGCTCAGGCCTCTATTGTAAGACAAATAAAGTTTTAGAAGGTTGAGCTCTGAAGCTAGGCCTATCTGGCCAAACAAACCTGTTGGGGAATAGTCGACCATAACATATGGAACTGGGTCATCTTGGGTTCACAAAGTCTCTCTAAACTACTCGATAAGAGTGGTCCATTGCATCCTGTCAAAGGTTAGCATTCTCTCCTTGCTTGAGGTGAAGCAGATCCCTCTGCCTCCTCACTTAGCCAGTAGAGAAGTCATAAACTAACCCACCCTGCCAAGGAAGAGAAGAGATTAGACTCCCAAAGGCCCACAGGACAAAGCAAACATGCGTCATCAGAAGCCATCAGAGCATTCGTGTGCTTACAGACACTGATGTCAGGTCTCCGCAACCACACAGTAGGTTGAAGACCTCACAGTGGAACAAGCATTTGATACACAAACCTACTGAACACCTTGTCTTAGCAACAGCACACGGTACGGTACTGATTGTCCTCCTTGTGTTCACCACCAGTGCCCAGCATCTCCAGAGACCATGCACCACATGCCACCAGCGCAAGAAAAGATCAAAATTTCAAGTATGGGATCTCCTGAATGTGTGTGGCTTTTGCATTTCTGTCAAGTCAAAAAATGGGATTGTTGTATCAAGTAGAGGAGGAGACTGCACAAAGGAGAACCCATCAATAGGGAGTGCTGTGCCATGAACCAGTACTTAGTCCGGCCAGCAGCCTGGAGGATGATGCTGACTCCCACACAATCTCAGATTCGTGGAGAAAGCACAGCTGCTTGAAGAAAGAGTAAACGGCAGGACAGAAGGCTCTGAGCGCAGAGTCGGGAGCAATCTGATCATCTGCTCTAGCTTTCCCATTTACACACTAACTTGATGTCTTTGCTGCTTCACTAAGCAATTATCATGCACTCTGTTCATAGTACTCACAGTTTCTGGTATGATAACACAAACAAGGACTTCATTTTTCCTTCTTCACAATTTCATGGATAAAGCTTTGGTTTTTTTCCATACATGTTAGCAAAGCAGTACACAATTCTTTCTTTTGTTATTAGGGTGAAGCCTATCCCTTCCCCAGCTGACAGATGCACTTTCTAATCTCTCTCTGACACTTCCAGTTACCGGTCTCACACTCTGGTGATTCAGGAGCAGTACTGAGGAGAGCAGCGTCACTTGGACACAAGCCCTATGAAGTTACAACACTAACTGACTTGGGGTCAGTTGGCACATGATCGTGGCTACACTGGGCAGGACTGGGCATTAGACAGCATGACTCAGAACTGAACCCTACTTGAAATGGATGAGTTGTTAATTTCTGGAATTTCCTATTTAATGTTTTTGAGCCACAATCCGTGGTCTGTGAGTGCCAGCAGTGAAGTCACAGGCACAGGAGGATGATTAGCCGGCTGGGCTAGTGATGTCCTGTGAGCAGGCCCAGGGGAGTCTCTAGTCAATAAAGGTAGAGGGAAAGCAAGCAAGGAGAGACACTAACCATCTCCGTGAGAGCCAGTGTGCGACCCTCTGTAGATGGGGCAGACTTGGGAAATGCTACTACGGAGCCAGGCACTGATAACCAGGTGTGGGAAAGATGGCATTCTGAAGTCATGGAGGCCAGAGTGTGACAACCACTGAAACAACTGGCTAGGTTCAACTGGAAGGAGAGAGTCCTCTGAGGCCCAGAGACATGGAGATGGTTAAAGGAACACAGCATCCCCAACACCAGGAAAAATGCCGCTGAAACTAGACAGTTGAAAGATGACACTTGCAACCCTAGCACTCAGGAAACTGAGGCAGAAGAACCATAGTTCAAAACTGGCCTAGACACAGAAGACAGGGCTAAAGAGATGACTCAGTGGTTAAACAAATTGGTGCTCTTCCAGAGGCCCTAGGTTTGATCCCCATCACACACACACACACACACACACACACACACAGTATCTCACAACCCTCTGAACTGCAATTCCAGGTGATCTGACACCTTCTCTGGCTTCCACAGGCATCAGGCATGTCAGCTGTGTGCAGACATACATACAGGCAAAACATCCATGTACATAAGATAAAGCGAGTAGGCAAATGTGCATATGATCAAAGCAGTAAACTTACTGAAGAATTACTCTCCAGAGACCGCATGGCCGAAGGAGGAAACTGACTCCTCCAAGTTGTCCTCTGACCTCCATATGTGTGCCATGCCATGCACACACATGCATACCACCACAGTGTGTATATGTATATGTATGTACACAATAAATAAAAAAATGTTTAACAAAAAGTAGAACTTTATAGTAGATCTTTAGGAGATTGAGAATAGCCACCCCAATAATATGACTGTAATCAACCCAGTTTCTAGAACTAAGCCACAGCTCAAGATGGGAACCCACTAGATTGAAAGGCTGACCTAGTTCCAGTCAAGAGGAATTCTGTCACCTACAAAATTCCAGCCCCCCCCCACATTAAAAAAGATAGAGTCCTTTACTTGGGAAGCCTATGAAAGGAGGAGCTCCCATTCTGGAAGGCGGTCTGAATAACCACAGCATCCTGTCCCGTTCTACTATTAGAATGAGTACTATCCCAAGCCAAGTGCTCAATGCAGCCCTGCCTTCCTGGTCACCCCTGAAGGACTGGTGCCTAAGTATGTGACCAGAATGCCCGTGACTGGCAGAAATACCCACATCAGATCTTTGTGTGAGGCATAGGCTGTCCAGTGGGAAAGATCAAATGGAGGCTCTCAAACTGCCCCTTCCCTCCCTTGGCTTAGCTTGCAAAGGAAAAAAGTCGTAGGAGAATAGCACTGATCTCTGCCACCTTTGCAGAGTCAGGAAATATGCTTGATGTTGCCATCAGATCTCTTCGTGCCCTGGATTTAGTGTGTGTGTGTGTGTGTGTGTGTGTGTGTATGTGTGTGTGTGTGTGTTACAAAATGACAGTAGACTGCTGCAGTTTCTGTCACACAGTGACCTCAGTTGTACCTGCAGCTGATGTAGCCCCAGTTGTGTGGTACTGAACCCTCACCCGGAGAAGGAATGGTAGAAGCAGCCTGCACTCATAACAGAAGTAGTACACATTCCGAGGACTTAGTAACTCTTTCCCTGCCCTTTTGCATAATGTGGTTCAAGGGAGCTGAGCTGTTCACATATGCTGCTGAACATCATTGTGTTACACTCTTTTTGTAACATCATGTCAAAAGGTTCCATAAGCCAGACATTAAATAAAGCTTTTGGTATGAAGTCTCAGGTAGGCGACCCATCCCATTGTAACGCAGAGACTCTCCCATGCATTCAAGGGACTGCTGAGTTTCAGTTTGTAGCACCCCTTTCAAGAACAATTGACAAATCATTTGCTCCTCACACATCCCTCAACTAAGGAAAGCCCAAATCCCTGAGAAGCTCTTTGCATACTTCATCCTATTTACTTCAGCTTGTTTATCTAAGACAGTTTTACATGAGTCCCCGAGTTGCCACCACTTGGGCCACACAAACTCAACATAGTCTGTAATATTATAAGAGGCATCTTTGATGTGGAATGATGCTTTGGGAGGTTGTGTCAGTTCTGAGCATGGGAGCTACAGTACAGATGGACCCCTGAAGTTCTGAACCTCTCCCAGATATCAAAGTCATGGGTCTCCAGCCAAGGGTCACGTGCCATTCACCACACGTTTGAGTATCTCACTGTTTATGACACTTGCCAGAATGACCAAATGGTCATGAGACCACAACTGCCCGTTGCAAGCTGAGCTCCGCAAGCCACATTGTCTTCTGCTGTAAACCAAAAGGCTGGATCCAGGATCCTCACAGCAAGCAAGCGACAGGAGGTCCAGATCCCCAGGTCTTCCATCAGTGTTGCTCCACTGCATCTCCTTAGCTAGCATCAGTGGTCACACTGGGCGTAGGAGTGTATCTCTACGACAGGCAACAGAGGAGGAGGCTGAGTATAGCCCTGATGTCTCAGGTCAGTATTCAAGCTCAAGGCAAAAACGGACAGCATCTGTGCTGTGCCTTGTTCAGGAGTGACCTGGAAAGACAGCAGCATAGCCAACACCTTCCTATACTAGGTTTCAGGTGGTTCAATACTGAGAAAAAAGGCCCAAAGAAAGAATATATACAGACCTATATTGGGGATAAAAAGCTCTGTTAGTTTCTAAAGAGAACTAATTCTGTAACTGCCTGAGCACACTGGTGTCTTCATCCCTGACCTCAGGTAGAGTTAATGCTCACTCCTTTTGAATATGGACACAGCTTCGGGCTATTTTAACTAATGGAACAAAGAGACCATAACTGGGCATCTTCTTCTTGTTCCCTCTTAGAACCCTGAAGCCAAAAGAGAGAGAGAGAGAGAGAGAGAGAGAGAAGAAGAAGAAGAAGAAGAAGAAG
>LOEQ01003071.1:74215-87175 GCA_001685075.1 Bramus lutescens | reverse complement strand
GAGCCTGTCCTGGAACTTGCTCTGTAGACCAGGCTGGTCTCAAACTCACAGAGACCCACCTGTCTCTGCCTCCCAAGTGCTTGGGATTAAAAGCATGTGCCACCACTGCCCGACTCTGATAGTTTTATAATGTGAGATTAAGTGGCTTTAATTAATCCTTTTTCTTTGCTAAGGTACTTTATCATCCCACCCATTTTTCATCAAGAGAATTAGGACAAAGGGAAAGAAGAGCAGAAAAGACAGGATCTGAGTAAGACTCGTAGTAGAGAGCCATTCATTAACCTTAAACTTCTCTAGGCAACAAGAGGGGAGAAAAAACATTCATTGCCTCAAATCTCAGCATCTCCATCATGTAGCTGGATGTCACCAGCGTCCACAGCCTGCTGGTGGAGAAGCCCTACAGTTTGAGGGGCCAAGAGCAGAAAGTGGCCTTGTGCTAAGCATCAAAGTGCTCTATTGTGGGTTAACTGCATATCAGTCCTCGCTGAGACATTTGCAGCCCCAGCCCTCAAAGTGACAAGTCTAACCCTGCCCCAGTGATTTCAATCACATCACAAAGAAAGATGCTCGAGGATGCCTCTGGTTAATCGCTGCAGTAAGGACATAGGGCATGCTTGCTCAGCTGCCAAGCCAGCTAGAAAGAGGAGTGTCTGTCTGATGATATGCAATAAGAAGTAATGATTTGACTCCGTGGTGGAGCACTTGCCTTGCATGCAAGTAGAACCATCTCCAAAATTCAGGGGGAGAGTTAGCTTCATAATCACAGTAAATGTTTCAAAATAATATTCATCGTTATTTTTTAAATCAATTCCTTTAAGTTCAATTGCTGATTCCCATCTGCCCACAGTGGATGTCCTCTTGACTTCAACCCTTTCTGTCGGCTCTGAGTTCATCCCATAGGAGGCTGGATAATCTTCGGAGGCATTCTCTACCATTCCAGCAGATAGGAGCCTTATGGAGTACCTTGGAGAGCCCCCTCACCCCCCTGCACACACCAGTTCTTGGCTCCCCAGTTCCCTCGCACCACAAAACCAAAGGCAGGATTCTGGGTTCTGAGACTTCTGCTGGTGTCTCGCATCGTTGCACTCCACCCTGCAAGGTCAAGGTGGGCCTTACTGAGCGATGTGTCACCGCACACGCAGGTCGCTGGCTCTTTGCCTATACTCGTCTGTGAGGGTGTGCCAGGACGCCTCTTCCCTGATCTCCTCTTGTGTGGAGACTGGCCTCTGTCATCATGCTCACTGGGGAACCTGTTCTCACGTCTGTGTTTGTGGTACTCTACTGTAATCCGAACACTGCCTTCAGATCACCAGCATCATTGAGCGCTTTGGTGGGGCCTATGTCCAGGCTTTCTGTTGTGAACCTCACGGAGGGGGTGGGGGGATTAGACACAGCTGTACTAAGTGAATGATAAAAAGGAACGCTGGTTCCTTTGGCACTAACTCATGTTAGTAGTTTTGTGTTTGCAAACAAATTCATGTATGGACACAGTTCACGTCCTTACATCTCCCATGTCTCCCATGATCCCAAATAATAATTTTCCATTTAAATTACCCATGGATTTTAATCCTAAGTGTGGCTTCATGGTCACGAGGAACTATAACATGTTTGTTCTCTGTTTTAAGGTTTCTTTTATTTTGATTTTATGTATGTGTTTTCATATGTTGGTATGTACATCTGACTCCAGGTGCCTGAGGAGGCCAGAAGAGGAATTGGATCCCCTTTAACTGAACTTACAGGCTATTTTGAGCCTCCCAGCATGGGCACTAGGAACCAAACTCAGATTCTGTGCAAATGTAATGAGTTCTCTGGGAAGTCTCCTCAGTCTCAAGATGTGTACTGTTGGCTAAAAGAGCTTCTCAAATTTTTCTAATTAATCAGTAACTTATTATCACCAACTGAGAAGTTTGAACCATAAATTCTAAAATCAACAGAGGAATTCTTTTTTCTTATTATTTTTTCTCCTTATAGGTGGAAGCTGGCTATGAACTTTCTGTCCTCATGCCTCAGCCTTCCAAAGTGCTGGGCTTAGAGACTTGCACACCCTAGCCGGCCATTGTGAAACTCAATATCTAAGAACCTTATATACACCCTTCCCACTCCAAAATCTAATAGCTAACCAAGAAGGCTGTGGGCTGACCTCTGACCCCCAAAGCTCACAGTTTTCCAGGCTAATGATACAAGTTTACCATTTTGTATCTGATTCTTCTATAATGATGACATGGCTTAGTCTTGACTTTATTGGGAAAAGAAAATATAATCTTTACATCACTTAATGGTACAGTTACCTTTAACCATATGGAAGCTTTACAACCATATTTTAAAAACAGAAAGAATGAAAGGGCTGAGGGTGTAGTCCAGAGGCAGAGTGCTTTCCTGGGTCAACAAAGGCCTGGCTCCATCTAGCACTGCAAGAGATAATGTGTGAAGCTGCCTTAATTTCTATGTTGTGAATTTTGATTTTATCATTAGCCTTATTGTGATTTTATATGTCTTACCAAAAGGACTCAGAGCTATCTGAAATGTAAATTAAATCACATGCAAGAGTGTTTTTATATTCAAAATAATAAACTTTGAAGCTAGAGAGATCGCTCAGTGTTTCTCAGCACTCATACAGGTGGCTTATAACACTCCATAACTCCAGGGCCAGGGGATCTTCTGCCCTCTTCTGGCCTCTGCAGGCATTGTGCATACTGGCGCACACATACGTCCAGGCAAAACAGCAATATACATAAAATTAAAATAATAATAGAGCTTGAGAGATGGCACAGTGGTTAGAAGCATTTGCTGCTCTTACAGAGGATCTGGGTTACATTCTCAGCATCCAAATGGTTCACATCTGTAACTCCAGTTTCAGAGATGATAAGCTTTGTGGCATTTTATTAAAGAGCATGGAGAAGGAGAAGCAGCAGATGTGTTGCTACCATGCTCGCTAAGGAATCTGCACCCACCAGCACTTTCCAGTTTAGTGCAGGAATTTATAGCAATGGAGATACATTCCCTTATTTTGTAATTTACCCTCACATAGACTTTCTCACAAGCTGCTTGCCTGGTTTTAGCTTCCAATATAGTAGGCTAACAAAGTCTCTATTTACAAAGCAAATCCCCATTTAGACAAAAGTGAATCGTTAGACCTTTCCAAAGTGTAAAAATCTGAAAGTTTCTTGGGCACCTCTTTCTGATTCCAAGTTCATTTTGTGCATTAGCTGAGTCTTCACGTACGGCGTCTCTTGGTGTGCTTTCATTTTTGCTGTTGCAGAGAGACCATATCCTAATAAATCACGTTGGATGGATTAATAACGGCACACAGTAGGCCTTTTGTTTGTGTCAAAGCTTTCAGGGGCCTGTTCTCCCCTCCATCACGTGGCCTCTGGGGTTGAACTCAAGTCATGAGGCTTAAAAACAAGCGCATTCCCCTGCCAGGTCACCGCACAGGACCAAATCCTTCTTTCAAAGGAAAGAGATTCATTTGTGTTGAATTCAGAGTTATAGAATATAATAACTCTGCTGAAACAGTGTGACAATCAACAAGCACCTACTGAATACCATTATCACTTTACCCCTGCTTATGGTCATATTATATTCATGTACAAATTATGATTAAAAATATATATGTTTCTATGAAGAGATTATAATTTAGTTGCTTAGTTGAAGACATGTCTTAAACTGTAGACACAATTTTTAAATAAAATTAAGAGAAAATGTAAGTTATAAATATGATAGAAGAAAAAGAATCAATTGATAAGACAACCGTGTACTTGAGTAAAATAAGAAGTAAAGAGTGAATTTTATTTTCTTAAATGATTTGTTTTTATTTTATGTACATTGGTGTTTTGTCTGCATCTATGTCTGTGTGAGAGTGTCAGATCGTCTAGATATGAGCTACTCTGTAGGTGATGGGAATTGAACCCTGGTTCTCTGGAAGGGCAGGCAATGCTCTTAACCTTTGAATCATCTGCTCCAACTCCAGCAGGTGTGTATTATACTTGCAGTTAAGAGGCTAGTTCAACAGGAGACTTTGAGCAACATGTGTTCGCATCTGGAAGAAGGAAGAAACCATGCAGGGGTCAGTGGAGTGCCTCATGCTGGCCCTCCCAGGACCAGGGATTGTTTTGGCCCTGGTGAGAGGCACACTTGGACAGAGGGTGGAAGGAAAGTTCTGACTGAAGCCGACTACAGATGCTGAAGCAGAGTGGCTAGGGCAGTACTGTTATTCATTCCCACAGAGGTTCATGATTCTTTTAATGATTATTCCCCTGTATAAAGCCAGAGAAAGAACGTTGTGGAGAGTTCACCTCCATACAAGGGAAAAATGATTAGGAGTTCCTTCTTACCTTCAGATCCAGTTCTATGCCACAGAATTAAAGAGTTAGCTTCTTATTTATCCTTCTGGAGTCCCATTTACATGTGAGAACAGAGTTGTATAAACATTTCATAACACTTTGTACAGCTGACATTCATCATATTAAATCTGACAGACCATAGTGGCAAAACCCTTTTATTCTAGCACTTGGGAGGTAGAAACAGGAGGGTCAGGAGTTCAAGGTCAGTCTAAGCTACGTGAGAGCCTGTCTCAAAAACAAACAAGTTATATTAAATCTGGACTGTATTTTCCACTGACAGAAGGATCTCCTTAAAATGCATCTTTATTCTGTTTGAGATTGGGTCTTCATAGCCCAACTTTAAAAGACTGTATATGTATATATTTGTGTGTGTGTGTGTGTGTGTGTGTGTGTGTGTATTCAGCTGCATATGCCCACATGCACTTGTGCAGAGGCCCGAGGAGAACATAGGGTGGGTCCTGCTTGATTATGTGCCACTTTGTTCCATTGAGACAGGGTCTCTCACTGAGCCTGCAATACTGTTTTCCAACTGAGCTGGCTAATCAGCAAGCCCCAGCAAGTCTCCCGGTCCTCCACCACCTAGCACCCTGGATTACAAAAGCACACATCTGACTCTTGTGTGTGCGCTGGGGATCTGAATTCAGGTTGTCATGCTTGTTTCTGCAGTAAGCACTCTTAACTATTGAGCCATCTCCCCAGCCTGGGGGGGTACATTTTAGAGGAAAATTTCTCCTGCGACTTAAGTGAAAACACAATTGACTAAGTAATTACAAGCCTCTTATTGACAAAGACAATGGTAAAATGGTGGCAATAAGAAAATAAAACAAAGCCAGAACCTCTTAAGTTCCATTTTCTCAAGTACCATTTTATTTTCTTTGCTCAAATTAAATTTTGTTGCCACCTAAAAGAATTAAAATTAGGAAATAAGACAACATTGAAAAGAAAATGAAATCCAAAAACAAAAAGAATTGTTCACACACTTCAGATAAAATACCTACATGCATGCATACTTTCGTGCACATAGATGGACTGCTTTTTGTTTGTAAAATGCTTGATATAAGACAATCAAATACAAACATAATCAAATTCATGTGTGTAGCATAAATAATTAAAAACTCAGAAACAGATATTGGGGTTGAAGCTGAAGATCAGAAAAGCGAAGCAGCCAACCACGAGAGAGTTCTTGCCTTTACTAAGGCTCAGACAAAGGGGCCGTCCTGTCCTCAGCGTGACTGCAGACTGCAATGCTCTCCACCAAACCTCAAACTACACTGCTTTTTGACTCCTCCTGCCTTATTTCCCTCTCTCTGCCCAGCCATATCACTCCTGTCTCCACCTCCCTAGTGCTGGGATTAAAGGTGTGTGACTCCTGAGTGCAGAGATCACCATTGTGTGAGCTCTTTTTCTCTTTTACACAGATTCAATCTGGGATTAAAGGTGTGTACCACCACTCCCTGGCCTCGAGTGACTTAGCTATCTGCACACTGATATTCAGGCAAGCTTTATTTATCAATATACAAATAAGATATCACTACACATGTGTTCAGGGAGCTTCCAAGATAATAAAAGAGTTAAGGAATATGCATCAGATTTTTTTGTTACATTGGCTATTTTTATGATTGTTACTAACAGAAAAGCAGATATTACCATGGTGATTTACATGGGTATAACATCTTCTTTTAGGTATGTGAGTGGGGTGGGTTTCATAGAAGAGGGCTTTTCTTTTCTTTTTTACAAATCTCAAAATTGGTACATTGTCAGAAGGAATGACGAGGGAAGCCATGCAAAACGATATTTCTTCAGTAATCTGAGCAAAAATCATAGGGCCTTGAAGGAGAGAAGATGTTTGGGTTCAAGGGGAGCAGGGCAATGGTAATATGAACCACACTTGGTGTCTGGATGCTAGTAAGAATGATGTTTGTGTCTTCTGTCTAGCCCAGTGTGGATGGCTTCTTAGCTGGAATATTCCAGCAAATGAAATACAAGAATTTCTCAAGGGAGATAGTATTATATGTGTCATGAGGTTACCAAGATGTGGGGTGGAACAGAGGCAAAACCTGAAGGACTGAAAACCTGGTGTGACGTCCTTCAGCTCCTTGGCTCTACATCTGCACTTCCCAGGCCCCTGTCCATAGGCAGCCCTGGTGCTGAGCCTCCCAAGTCCCTGTCATAGGCAGCCCTGGTGCTGAGCCCCCCAGGCCCCTGTCCATAGGCAGCCCTGGGGCTGAGCCTCCCAGGCCCCTGCCCATAGGCACTCTTGGTGCTGAAGCTCTCATCACTCTTTCTTTCTTTTCCTCCATTCACCATTTTTCCCATTTTGTTTCCTAGAAACTGCACTTGGACGAGCTTGGGCATACTTTTGCTACAAATCTTCTATAATGCAGTGAGTGTTGACACACTTAATCTCCTTTAATGTGGCAAGTAATGAGGTCAATTAGCTGGAAAACCTCAATGCAAAGAGAGCCAACAACTCTTATCACTCACTATCATTTCCCTTGGTGGCCATTATTCCTCCATTATAGGCCTCCTGTAACCCCAAGGATCAGCTCCCCTTCCCTGAAACTGACCAAGTGCACTTTCTCCTCAGGCATATTTACTTAACAAAACATCAATATATAATTAATTGGTCCGAGACTTTAATTTACATACTCAAAAGCAGCATTTTTTTTAAATCATTAAAAGACAAAACACTTGACATTCTAGAATGGGCTACAAAGACATCTCCCAAAGGTCAATTAGTTCTGTAACTGATTATCTAAATATTTAATAGCACCAGACATGGTGCTGAGCAGGCTCTAGCTTGTAAAAAGACTACATCTTTACATACCACGCCAAGTTCATGCTGAACAAGGACAATATTGCCTTGGGAGAGAGACTGTTCCAACTCAAAACCAGCCCAAGGCCTTCGCCATAGTCAGATGCTGTGATGTCATCAATGGTTTATGTTTGTCCCAGATGGCAGCCCTGCTTTAGGAAGTTGTAGAGGGTTAGGAGGTTGGAGCAAGCTGAAGGAAGTAGATCCCTGGGATCAGGTTTATAATAACCTTGGCTACTTCCTGTCTTGTCCTCTGCTTCCTGGTTAGCCCTGAGGTAAGCAACTGACCTCACCACACACTTTCACAGCCGTGATACTGTCTCCCCAAATACGCAGAGCCACAGAACATGGATTGCACCCTCTGAAATTGTGAGACAAGCTAAACCTTTTTTTCCCTTCGCTGTTTCTGTTGGACAGTTTGCCACATCCTGAAGAACCTAACTAAGATCTCCATGACTCCCCCAAGAAGCACAGCAGCATCCAGTGTTTCCCTCCTATGCTCTTATCTCCCTCCCTTGCTAAACTCAACTGTTGAAGCCCCAGAGCACAGCTTTGGTGTCTGCTTCTTTCCGATACTGTTCTCATTCAATCTCTGAGCTTTAAGAACTATCTTTCCAATGACAAGTCCCAACTTCTATCTTCAGCTCACACACCCTTTCTACCTTGGACATTACCCTATGAACATCTAATAGATATCAAAAGTAATGTATCCTGAACATAACATCTGATAGTTCGCTTCAATAAAAACTGTGACTCCCATAGCCTTCCACATCTCAACACCTGGAAACTCTTTCTAAGACAAACAAACAAACAAAAACTCCAATAAAAAAAAATCGCTGAAAACCATTGCTCTCTCTTTCCCCTCCCATTCCTCTAATTAAACTGTAAGAATCTTATCGGCTTTGCTTTCAAATCCTCTACCACCTCTATCATGGCACATGTGATTCTCCCCAAATTCCNAACAAACAAACAAAAACTCCAATAAAAAAAAAAAAAAACATCGCTGAAAACCATTGCTCTCTCTTTTCCCTCCCATTCCTCTAATTAAACTGTAAGAATCTTATCGGCTTTTCTTTCAAATCCTCTACCACCTCTATCATGGCACATGTGATTCTCCCCAAATTCCTGACTGGTTTCCCTTCATCTCCAGCCCTCTCATTTCATGTCTATTTGGAATATAACAGCCAGGCTGTGCCTTTAAAATCTCCTCTGCTCAGCCTCCCCCAGAATATTCTCATTTTGCAGAGCCAAAGCCTTTAAAGTCCTTCGGCACTCTTCCTGATCATTCTTGGCTGGACATGTCCTTTGCTCCAGACACCTATTTCCAACCATCAACCTCCCAAAACAGCGAATGCACCCAAGGTCCTTCACCTCTCTCAGTTCTACCAGGAATACTTTCTAAGATGGACGTGGTGACACACACCTTTAATCCTAGCACTCAGGAGGCAGTGGCAGGTGGCTCTCCCAATTCAAGGTCAGCTTAGCCTACAAAGAGAGTTCCAGGACAGCCAGGGCACACAGAGAAATGATGTCTTGGAAAAAAACCCCAAAACCACCAAAAAACAAAAAGAATACTTTCTCCAGACATGTTCATAGCAACAAGTTCCAGGTTCAAAGTTATTTGTCATCTTGTCAATCTTCAATAAATGTGTGTGTGTGAACACGTGTACAAGTGTGTGTGTGTGTGTGTATGTGTGTGTGTGCATGCATGTGGAGGACAGAGGGCATCTTTCAAAGGTTGGTCCTTAGTGTGGGAAAATTGTCTATATTCTGTTAAATAAATGCTGATTGGCCAGTAGCCAGGCAGGAAGTATAGGCGGAACAACCAGACAGGAAGTAGAGGTGGGTCAATGAGAACAGGGGAAAGCTGGGAAGAGGGAAGCTCCCTCTGCAGTTCTTTCTCTGACACTGAAGAAGCAAGATGTGACTACGCCACTGAAAAAGGTACTGATCCATGTGGCTAACACAGACAAGAATAATGTGCTAATACAAGTTATAAGAGTTAATAAGAAGCCTGAGCTAATGGGCCAATCAGTGTATGATTAATGTAGACCTCTGTGTGATTTCTTTGGGATTTAAGAATTGCAGGAACCAGGCAGGACAGAAAACTCAGTCAACAGTCAACAGGTCCTTGTTTTCCGCTTCTTTGAGGCACATCTTTTGTTATTGCTGTTGCACTGAACACTCCTAACTAGCTGCCCTACCTCCAGTTTCGCTGTAGGAGCACTGGGATTACAGATGCTCTGCTCCACCTTGGCTTTCTGCCTGAATCAGGGATCAAACTCAGGCTTTCGAGCTTGAGGAGTGTCTTCAGGTTTCCACTGCTGTGATGGAGCACCATGACCAAAGCAACTTCGGAAGTAAAGGGCTTATTTCAGCTTACACTTCTAGGTAACAGTCTAACACGGAGGAAAGTCAAGGCAGGAACCTGGAAGCAGGAGCTGACGCACAGGCCATGGAGGGGTGCTGCTTACAGGCTTGTTCCTCATGGCTTGCTCAACCTGCTTTCTTATAGCATCTAGGACCACCAGCCCCATCCACAATGTGCTGGGCCCCTCCACATCAATCACTAGGTAAGAAAGTGCCCCTCAGGCTTGCCTGATCTTATGGAGGCATTTTCTCAATTGAGGTTCTCCCTTTTCTGATGACTGTAGCTTGAGTCAAGATGACTCGCCGGTGTAAGGAGTAAGCAATTTTACCCACTGAGCCATCCCTCTGCCTCCCAACTAACTTTTTAAACACTGGAATTCTCACTGCATTCATCAGATTTTCTAGTCACAATGAAGTCCACAGTGCCCAGGTTCGGTGGATATGTGTCCCGACAGCGGCCGGAGAGCACAATGTCATGATTGCCCAGGTTGCTGGAGGAAACTGTTACTTTTCTGGCACCTACACACTAAGGCAGGAGTCCAGACTTGTGGATGGGCAGCNAGCCAGCCACTCTGGCAGATGGGCACAGGGAAGGTGGCCAAGGAACCGTGTACACGCATCCAGCATAGGTGCTCAGAACAGGAGTTCCCACTGTGAGTATCAGAGCCAGGCTCCAGACCAGGCTAATGGGTGCCAGCCCCCGCCTTGTCTCCTGTAAATGGATTGGGGGTCCAGAGAATCGACAGATTTCAACAGAATCTTAAATTTACCTTTTTGTTTTTGTTGTTAAAACAAACAAAAAAACTAGCACAACAAAACAAATGAAGCATAAAGATTATGTAAAGTAGACATTTTGCAGCAAGTGGTTTGGTGGTCTTGTCTGAGCAGAAACTTATTCAACCTCTCTCTGTGGCTCCATGACTACTAAAGGCCCCTTAAAGAGACAGGAAGTGGTCCTTTCACAACCTAGCGCTGTCTCTTATTCCTCATTAAAATATTTAGGTGAATTCAACTTGTGCTTTAAAGTCACTTCAATTTTTTCTTTTTTCTTTTCCTCCCTCCCTCCCTCCTCTCTCTCTCTCTCTCTCTCTCTCTCTCTCTCTCTCTCTCTTTCTTTCCTTCTTAAGACAGAGTTTCACTATGTAGCCCTGGCTGTCCTGGAACTCATTATATAGACCAGGCTGGCCTCGAACTCAGAGATCCACTTCTTCTGCCTCCCAAGTGCTAGGAGTAAGGGTGTGTGCCATGACACCCTTCTTTCACTTTTATTCTTAAGGAACAGACAGACTAAAGTAAATTTCCTAACTTAAACAATCTGTTGGGTCTAGAAGATGCCTCGTCTCTTTCACTTTTTTTTTTTAATTCATATCTGATAATCCAGAAGGGACTCAATTGAGTGTTTTAAAGTTTTCCTTCAAAATTAACCTACAAATCAGCAAGATGGCGTCCAGGCTAAAAGCGCTTGCTGTGCAAGCACAGAGACTGGAGTTCAGTCCCCAGGGAAAAGCTGGAGGCTTTGGCTCCTGCCTGTAATCCCAACATGTATACAAGATGGGAGGCAGAGGCAGGGGAGACACCCAGACTGAGGGCCAGCTATCCTTGAGTATGCAGAGAGCAAGAGAGACTTTCCTTCTGAAGGCGGAGGAGAAAACTCACTTGTAGGTCTTTCTGTAGTGCTCGGAATAAGAGCCCTTGGAGTGTATGCCCGGGAGGGCTCCACCAGGGTCACACGGTCGACCCACCTCACTGATTTCCGCGGTGGCGGAATAGCGGTATAGGAGGCCTCCTCATTCCCTGCTTCCTCTCTAACATTTGCTGTTTCTCTTGATGGTTAGTGAAAACGGAGTTTGCATTCTCATCTCCGGAGTTAGTCGCATGACTAAGGATGTTGAGCACTTTCAAACAGGTACTGGCCATTTGTGTTTCTTCTTTTGAGAACTGTGTTCAGTTCAGAACCCATTTATTAATGGGATTTTTGCGCTTAATTAAAAATTTTCTCTATATAGCCTATGTTTTAGTCAAGGTCACTGTTCTGTGATGAGACACCAGGACCAAAAGAAACTTGGGGAGAAAAGGGTTTATTTGGCTTACATATCTTGAGTTACCATTCATTGAGGAAAGCTGAGGCAGGAACTCAAACAGGGCAGCATCTGGGAGGAAGGAAGTGATATAGAGGCCATGGATGGATGCTACTTACTAGCTTACTCCTCATGGCTTGCTCAGCCTCCTTTCTTATAGAATCCAGAACTACCAACCCAGGGATAGCACCACCCACAAGGGGCTGAGCCTGCCCCTATCAATTATTAATTAAGAAAATTTCTATAAGGTTTCATATAGCCTGATCTTATGGAGCATTTTCTCCATTGCAGTCCCCTCCCTTAAAATGACAATAGCCTATGCCAAGTAGTCATAAACGAGACAGCACAGACTATATATTAATTCCCTTATGAGCTATGTAGTTGGCAAATATTATTGCCTATTCTGTGGCTGTCTCTCTACTACCGCTATTGTTTCCTTTGCTGTGCAGAAACATTTTAGCTCCATGTAATGCCACTTGTCCACTGGTGCCATTGTCTCCTGTGTTATTGGTGTCCTCAAAAAGCCCTTGCTGTGCTGATATCTTGAAGTGCTTCCCTGTGTGTTCCTCCAGCAGCTTCAAGGTGTCAGGCCTTTCTATTAAGGTCTCCAATAAACCTTGGGTTGGCTTTTGTGATGGGTGAGAGGTATAGACCCGGGTCCATTCTTTGATGAGAAGATATGCTGTTCTGCTAGCACCATTTGCTGAAGAGGCTATCTTTTTTCCATTATATGTTTTTTGACACATTTGTTGAAAATTAGGTGGCTGTAACTGTGTGAAGTTATTTCTGGCTATTCTTTTCTATTCCACTCATTGGTGTATATGTTTGTTTTTGTACCAGTACCATACAGTTTTTGTTATGAGGGCTCTGTAGTTTAGTTTGAGGTCAGTTATTGTGATTCCTCCAGCACTGCTTTTTCTGCTTTGGATTATTATGGTGGCAATTGTGATTGTTAGCATTAATTATCAACTGGCAAAGCTAGAGAGGGGCCTCTGAGCATGCTTATGGGAAAGGATCTTGATTAGACTCATTAAAATGGGAAGACCTAGGCCAGGTGTGGTGGCTCATGCTTTCCAAGCCAGTACTCAGGAGACAGAGGCAGGTAAGTTCAAGGCCAGCCTGGTCTAGTAATGAATTCTAAAACAGTCAGAGCTACATATTAAGACTCTGTCTCAAAACAAAGCAAAACAGTGGGTGGACGAACCCCTTGCGGTCCTGACTTCCTTGCTCGTCTTCTCCCTCCTTCTGCTCTTCAACTGGACCTTGGGAGCTCAGTCCTCTGATGAGGGTGTCTGTTTCTATTGCTGGATGAAGATTCTATGGTGATATTCGAGATAATCATCAGTGTGATAGT
>LOEQ01003071.1:62421-74178 GCA_001685075.1 Bramus lutescens | reverse complement strand
CTGGCTTTTTGGGACCCTAGTCTATATGGATGCACAGCTCCCTAGGCCTGAATGGAGGGGGGAGGGCCTTGGACTTCCCACAGGGCAGGGTTCTCTGCCCTCTCTTAAGGAGGGAGGGGGAGGGAGAAGGGTGAGTGAGGGAGCTGGAGAGGAATGGGAGGAGGGGAAGAAGTGTAAATTTTTGAAAACAAAACAAAGCAAAGCAAAGCAAAACAAAACAAAACAAAATGCAGATAACAAATAAATAAAAAGGGCAAAAAGGGAAGACTTGCCCACGGTGGATGGCACCATTCCCTGGGCAGGGAATGCTGGGCATATAAAGTGGAGAGCAAGCCAAGAAAGCATGCATGCATTGTTTGCGCCCTGTTTCTTGACTAGAAACAGAGTGTGAGCAGCTGCTTCAAGCTCCTGACACCTTGGTTTCCCCACTGGGACAGACTGTGCCTTTAAGGGCCAGCCAGAAGAAACCTATTCTCTCCTGAGCTGCTGTTGTCATGGTGTGTTCTTACAGAAAAGAAGCCAAGACAGCCCGGGTCATCACAGTTTCCTTTTTGTCTCCTGGTGGCTGTGGTCATGCCAGGTCGTACTCATATTTACAGATTCAGAGTGGCCCAGGGCCCCTCAGGAGGCAGAGGCAGGTGGCTCTCTGAGAGTTCGAGTCCAGTCTGGTCTACGGAGTGATTTCCAGGTCAGCCAAAGCTACATGGATAAACCCTGTCTCAAGAAAACTGAAGAAAAAAAAACATAACTAAGAATCACAAGTAAGAAAAAGTATGTTTTATTTTCTACAAATACACAAACAAGAGAAAACTTGTCTCTCTGGGTCTGAGTTCCCTCACTTGGTCGCATCCGTTTATCTGCACATTTGGCCTTTTCAGTTTTCTTTATAGCCGAGTAGTGTCCCATTGTATAGATGTACAAATTTCCCGTATTCATTCATCACTTGACGGACACTTAAGTTTCTGTTTCCTAGCTATTGCAATAGAGTGGCTGAGCAAGTGTCTATGGAGTGGGATGCTGAATCCTTTTGGCATGTGACAAGGGTGGCCTAGCTGGGCCATGTGGTGGCTGTAACTGTATGAAGTCATTTCTGGTTACTCTTCCCTATTCCATTTACTGGTGTACATGTTTGTCTTGTGCTGGTCCTACAGTTCTTGGGGTTTCTATGATGCTTTTGTACCTCAGCTGGTGTGGGTGCCTCTTCCAGTTTTAGCTGGTGATTCTGTTATAGAGCAGCCTTCTCCCAGGTTCCGGATCTCCAGCTCCACTCAGGGAGGAAAACAAACAGTCGTGGCCAGTGTTCTGCTGCTGTGAAGAGACAGCACCGCCGTGGCAGCAGCTAGAAAACAGCTGCTTGGGGATGGCTTGCAGTTTCAGAGGTTTGCTCCATTATCATCACGGCAGGGAGAATGCTGGCATACAGGCAGACACGGTGCTGGGTGCTGGAAAAGGAACTGAGAGTTCTACATTCAGATCGGCAGAAGCAGGAAGAGAGACATGGGACACCCGGCCTGGGCTTTTGAAACTCCATCACCTCCAGTGACACACTTCCTCCTCCAAGGCCACATCTTCTAATCCTTCTCAAGTGGTGCCACTTCCTGAAGACTAAGTATTCAAATATATGAGCTTATGGGAGCCATTCTTACTCAAACTACCACAGAAAGTCATCAAAATAGCAAACACCAGCTTGAACAAAGCAGAAATACACTTAAAATTAGTGAAGGCTCATGAGCACATCACTAATGACTATAACTATATAAGGGAAAGCTAATGTAGAATCTGCTATGGAGTTAAAATTGTTCAGGATAAATGTTGAAATAATGAATGAATCAGATAAAAGGCAGGGAAAGGAGAAAGTAGAGGAGAAGCAAGATTAAATTAAACAAATAAAGGAGTGGAGACAAGTTGCTGTAGAAGAGAAAGAGAAAGAGAAGAAAGTAAATTTTTTTCAAAGAAAAGAAGAAAAAAGTTTTCGTGGCAATAAGAAAGTTTGAATACAAACTTAGATAAATACAGAAAAAAGGATTAGCCTGGTGGTGGTGGCGGTGCACTTGGGAGGCAGAGGCAGGTGGATCTCTATAAGCTCAAGGTCAGCCTATTCTACAGAGCAAGTGCCAGGACAGGCTTCAAAACTACACAGAGAAATCCTGTCTCGAAAAACAAAACAAAACAAACAAAAAGGATTAAAAACAGGAGTGTTTTTAAAACAACAACAAGATACCTACTAAAAGTAAAGTAAGGAAGTAAGTGTTTTTAAAAAAAGAGAAATAAAGGGAATGCAAAAGGAAAAATAACAAAATAATAATTTAAAGATATAAATAAAATTCGATGTATGCGTATAGGTGAATTAAATGAAAATATATTTTGAAGATATTATAAAGTCAAAATACTGATAAAAATGCAGTAAAGGAGGTGAAAGCAACCCTAAAGAGAAAAAGGAAAAAGGAAGGAGGGAGGGAAGGAAGGAGAGATGGAAGGAAGGAGGGAGGGAAAGTGAGAGGGAGGGAGAGAGAGACTGGAGCAGTTTCTCTAGGGATCTTGTAGCTGTGTCTTTCCTATGGCTTATGCTGGTATTTAACCTGTATTGGACCAGTGTCTGGTATGTGCCAGCTGCCTCCACCTCGGTGGCTTGCCTTCTTTGAGTACCAGGAGCCTCTGTTGGCAGTGCTTAGCTTTACAGGTCATCACCCTCCCAGAGCTCTCTCACCCTCCCTAGAGCTCTGAGCTTATTCCCTGGGGTGGCTGATGTTTTCACTGTAGAATGTCTCCCAAGCTTCTGTGTTGAAGGAACCACGGCACAGGTAGTGGTACAGGCAAAGGATTTGTCCTTTTGTCCTTTCTAGGCCTCTAAACTGTTTATGACCTTGCTGGAGGGTTTCAGCTGTGGTTGAGAAGTAGCCAGTCTCCTCCCACTGAGCTCAGACCTGGCCTGTCCACTCCAAGGTTATTTAGTTAAGGAGGTCTGGTCCCAGGCACCAAAGCTTGGGCTCCCTATCCTTATGTATTTCACGCCTTCCCTTGTTAGAGTGTCTCACTTCCATATTGCCTCCCGAAGTTGTTGCTTACCTTAGGCCACGGCAGATTCCGGTTCCCTGTCTTGTGCCTGTTTGCCTTTCTATGGCCCCCAGAACAGCTCAGTTTTAAACAGGTTCTCCCCCAAGATGGCAGGAGGTCTCTGCCCTGTGAGCCACACAGTAACACAGCAAGACTCCTCTCCACTCTGGAGAACTTCATCTGCTCACCAAAACCCGCAACTAGGCTTGTCAGGTCTGTGGGCTGGTTCTGAGGATAGGATTCCCTGTCTCAAGTCATTATGGCTGTTTGGGTTACTTCTGGAAGCTTCTTCAGAGTCCCCTCCACGCAGTGTGGAGTGCAGCTGCTGGAGCTGTTATAGCTTTGCTTCCTTCCCTCCTGTGTGTTCCGGGTCTTTCTCTCCATCCTGTCAGATAGACCGCCTGTGCAAATTTCTGTTATCATTCTCGCTGACTCTCTCTCTCTCTCTCTCTCTCCCTCTTACTCCCCCCCTCCCCCAACCCCTGGAATATATCTATGGCTTCTTATTCTGGTTCATTTCACTGGGTCACATGGAGACAACAACGTCTTGTCTTCCAACTTTTTCCGCAGAAGTTTAGGATTATTTTTTAAGTTCTTTATTCATTGTTGGTTTACAGAAAATCAGCTTCAGCCAGGTGCTGTAGCCTGCACTTGGAATCCTAGCTATTCTTGAGGCTCAGGCAGAGGCTAACTTGAACCCAGGAGCTGGGACAAGCTTGGGCAGCATAGCAGGACCCCATCTTTAAATCAGGATAAAAACAAACCTGTTTTATTGAGTGTTAACCCTTCACTTTGCAGCTTTGAGAATTTGTTTGTTGGCTTTAGTGCTAATTTTTGCCGTCTTTGAGCATCTCCACTTTTACTTTCTTCTTTGCCAAATTAGCGCCCTTTGCTACCTTTTCCTGCCTAATTGCTCTGTCTAGAGCCTGAAGCACGCCGTTGAATGATGAGGTTGCAATGAATACTCTTATCTTGCTATTAATCTTAGGGGGAAAGAGTACACTGTACTACAGTGTTAGCTGTAAGTTGTTCACAAACGTGTTTCCCCTTTTCCTTCCTCACACTGCTGGTGATTGACCCTATGGCCTTGTGCATGCAAGGCTAGTGCGCTGCCTCTGAGGCACCCTGGAAAAGGGGCCTTTAGTGTAACGAGGAGGCTTCTTCCATTACTATGTTTTTTATTGTTTTGTTTTTGAAGACAGGGTTTCTCTGTGTAGTCCTGGCTGTCCTGGAACTCTCTCGGTAGACCACGGTGGCTTCGAACTCAGAGATTTTCCTCTGCCCCTTGAGTGCTGGGTTGAAGGGCATGCATTTCCACCACCCAGCTATTCCTACTTCTCTAACTTGACTGATCCCCTTCTTTTTTCTTTCTGTTTTATAAAAGGATTCTATCAAATATCGTTGTTGTCTTCTTCCTCTTCCTCTTCTTCTTCCTCCTCCTCTTCTTCATCATTAACCCAATTGAAACTCTTGTGGTTTTCTTCCTTAATCCTGTGGTGTAGTGTGCTAATTATCTTGGGGTTCAGCCATCTTTGTTTCTCTAGTTAAACCCGTGCGTGCCAGGCACATTCTTGGGATTCCAGCACTCATGAACCTGAGACAGTAGGATTGAGAGTCCAAGGCCTGCCCTAGCTAAAGAGTGAGACCCTGAGCAAAAGCAAAGGGAAAACAACCCACTCAATCAGGGTCTAATTCTCCTACTGTGATGCTGGATTTGGATGGGTACGAATTTGCAAAGGGTTGTGTTTGAACAGCCATGAGGAACACCATCTGTAGATTCTTCCCCTGCAAACCGCCTTCAGCAGGAGAGTACTGGCCACACAGAATGACTTGGTGCCTCCTTCTCTTCTGTTCCCTGCCAGAGTCTAAAGCACTTTGATGCTAGTCCTTTAAGTGTTTGGTAAAAGTACGGTTCAGTTTGAGTTTTCTATTGTTCGATGAGTTAGGCATCTCAAAGCCTTGTCGGACATTTTTACATCATCTTTGTGAAAGTCTATTCTAGTCTTTTGACCATTTGCCAATTGGCATTGTTTCTTTTCCTTGATTGACAGTAGTTTTTATGTATTCTAGATGCTTCCTTTGTCAGGGATAGTATTGTTAGCCTTTCTCATTCTGTAGTTTCTCTCTCTCAACCCTACCACCATCACCAGCACCACTTCTTTCTCCAGGATCTTGCTTGTGTGTGCCAGGCTGGCCTTGAAAACCTTCTGCATCAACCTGTTTAGCACCAAGGTTACTGGTATCTTATGTAACTTCTTTTAATTCTCTTAAGGGTTTCTTTTTAAAAAAAAATATTTATTTTTTTTACATGCATTGGTGTTTAGCCACGAATGTCAGGTTCCCTGGAACTAAAATTACAGTTATGAGTCACCATATGGGTGCTGGAAATTGAACACAGGTCCTCTGGAAGAGCAGTCAGTGACCTTAACCACTGAGCCATCTCTCCAGCCCTTAAGAGCTTCTTTTGATGAACAGACTTTTTAATTCAATCTAACCCTGGTAAACCCTCTTTCTGTGGTCTTGTGTTGTCACCTGTTTGAAGGGTGAGTAAACCATCTTTGCCCATGGCAACGTCAGAAGGATTTCCTCTATGTTTTCCTTCAGCAAGTGCTACTGTTTTATGGGCAGCTATCTAGAATTTATTTTCATATAGGGTGTAAGATAAAGGGTTAAGGGACATTTTCCCCTAGCACTATCTAATTGATCCAGCCCCAATGTTTTCCTCATTGCCCTCCAGTGTCACCTGCATCGTAAATCAGATAACCATACACACAGTGTTACTCTTGTGTTTCTGTTCTGTTCTACACACAGGTTGCCTCCCTGCTCACAGGAATTCCTTGTCTTCACCACCCCAGCAGTCCTAGAGGCTGACAGTGAATGACCTCCTACTGTATTCTTCAAAGTTGTCCTAAATCTTAATATTTACTCTACTTTATTAGTATGAATGTTTTGCCTACACACACACACACACACACACACACACACACATGTGCACCACATGCATGCTTGGTACCCATGAAGGTCAGAAAACGGCATCAGATCTCCTGGAACTGGAGCTATGGGTAGGTACGAGCTACCGTGGAGGTGCTGGGAATCAAACCTGGGTCTTTTGCAATAGCAACAAGTGCTCTTAACTGTCTCTCCAGCCCCATTTTCTCCAAGGTTTTATAAGGTATCCTCCATCCTTGCAAGTCTGTGTTAATTTTATAATTGGCTTTCTGTTTCAACAGAGAAGAAAAGGAAACTTTTTGTAATTTCAGCTGGGAGTGTCTTATTCCAGTGGACTCTAAAAGTTGAAGGGGTAAAAATCCCTCCAGAATTTGGAGACATGATCAGAAGAACCAATATTTATTCAGCAAACATTTCATCAGTGCCTAGTGTTTGCCACATTTTTTTCTAGGATCCAGTGACTTGGAAGGAGCACAGTGGCTAACAAGACTTGCTTGGTGCTGGAGTTCAGTGTGCTGTTCATTTGGGAGGCTGATACAGGAGGGCTGGACATTCAAAGCCACACAGCAAGGTCCTAGAAAAGAAGAGACCAGAACTCAAGAGGCAGCTTCACTATTCTCTGAACCTGACACTGAGAACTTCTCGAGATGATGCGGTGTTCATGGGTTCCTGTTGTTCAGTGGGTGACATTAGACACCCACTGAGGTACTTTATGGTCATTTGCCAATGTCCTCCTGATGACACCAAGTACTTTTAAAGCTCTTGGTAGATTTTGCTTAGGAAATAGAAGCTACGAGGCTGCTGGATTCTGAGCCTGTACCATTGAGCACTTTAAAGATTGCTGTATTTAATTAACACAATAACCCTACCCAACAAAGAAATAAATATTATGCCCATTATTTTTTTAACAACTTAGGTAATTGAGGCTTAACAAGGTTAAATAATCCATCCCAGGATCATATAATAAGTCAGTACTGCTAAACCCTAAAGGTCAACAGTATATATGACAAAAAAAAAATTCAGACCTGTAATTTAACATTAAGAAAGTTCACTGTTCTCTGAGAGTGGCTACTAGAGGAAAATAAATTTCTACTAAATAAAAGTTAAGAAAAAATTCTCTTTGAAAAATATTTATTGTTTATGTAGGAGTGTTAGTATGTGCACATGAGTCCAGGTCCCAAGGAAGGCAGAAGAGAGCATTGCATCTTCCGGACCTGGAGTTATAGATCTGCTAAGATACCATCTGGCTGCCAAAACCTGGACTAGGGTCCTTGCAAGAGCAGTACGAGCTTAGTCACTGGGCTGCCTCTCACTATTACCTTAGCCGCTGTAAGAACTGCAGAAGCCCCATAGAGGCAGGACCTTCAATGACTCCCATGTCATAGGAATGGAGGATTGAGTTCTTTCTTTGGCTTGTGAATCTCAACCAAGTGAAGATCTATGAAGGCAAACAACATGAACCATGAAGCAGAAGACGACAACCATTCCATCTACATTTACCTAGTGGTCTGTGGTGTAACTGAGGACCAAGAGTTTTCTCTTCAAAGTCAGATAACACTACTTTCTAATTTTCCTTTTCCCCAATTCTCATCTCCACACTATTTTATATAAACTAACCTGGTGATTAATTTTAAGCTCACAGATCCCTTGAATACTGGGCTGAGGAGGAGCTGGAAATGGAGGCATACCTGGCCTATCCTGACCTCAGGAAGCCACTTGAACTTCTCTGCCCCATCGCAGCTTTGCTGTTTCTAGAACTTTACACAAATGGAGTCGTGCAGTCTGGGTCTGGGTTCTTCTACCCTCATGTAACAACTTGGAGATGTGCCACTGATGAGGGCATCAGCACCTCCTTCCTTCTCCTTTCTACTGCCCCACACAGGACGTACCTCCTTGAGTCTAATTCACCACTGATGAGGGCATCAGCACCCCCCCCCCACAGGACGTATTCACCACTGATGGCCTCTACTTTTTTTTTGACAATTATGAATAAAGCCTATATAAAGATTTGTATGGAGATATGACTTTATTTTGCCAGAATAAATTTGAACATGTGGAATTGCTGGCATATATAATGCATATAGAAAATGCCAAACTGTTGTTCATAGTAACCACAACCACACTGCATTTCCACCAGGATTGTTGAGTAGTAAATTGGAGTCTATTTCTTAGGAATAAGGAACGTATTGCACACCTTGCTCCATTTGTAATGAGATAGAATCCTTTCAATAATGCATTAAGAAATCCCTAGGGCAAGCCTTAGTTCAAAGGAAGGGATGCTGCTGCCTGTTTTCAGGAGGCTGGGTATCTTAGTGACTTTTCATACCACTGTGATAAAATACGTAACAAAGCAAGTAAGGAAGAAAGGGTTCACTTTGGCTCACAGTTTGAGGGTATAGTCCAGCATGGAGGGGAAATCACTGTGGAAAGAGTGGGAGGTAGAATGCCCCCCAAAAAGGAATTGGGTCATAGAGAGGATTGATCAGACCAGGGAGAGACTGAAACATATCACAGGAAAACCAAATCTCGTATCTTTGTGTTAAGTAAGCATTTGGAAATGTTGATGGGATCATCTGGGCTGCAAAGGGCTTGAGTAACTCCATCTCTCCAGCCCTGCTGCCTGCAGCACACACAGCCTCTTCTTTCTGAACTAGCTCCAACCCATGCATGCCACTTTCCTTGGTGAATGGTGCTGGCATCTAGAACATAGGGAGTCTCCATTGCAGCTTGGCTTCATCTCTACAACTTCACCTGACCTTGCCACATATTGCCTATCCTCAGCAGCTCTCTGGGATGGAAATGCAAGATTCCACAGTTCCTTCGATTTGCATCTTTCATGTCTACCAAATCAATGCCATGTGAACAATGCTGCCTGCCTGAGATGACACTTGCCTTCCTTAGATCACAAGCTCAAGAAACACTTCCTTAAGCACCTGCTTTCCGGGAGCATTTCCTTCAGCATGACCAGTTCATGCTCTCTGCTTTTAAATGAATTTTCCTTTTCACAGGTTGGAAACTTTGATGCATAGGGCTTGCCTTCCAGGTACTTTCCTATTGTCCCAGTGCAGAACAGAAGGTTTCTCTTTAATGACTGGAGAGTGGGTTTTGGCTTTGTTGTTTTGTTTTGTTTTCACATTCCCACCAGCAACTCTAAACTTATTCTAGCTCTTTTCCTTGACAAACTGCACATTTTAAATATCTTTCTACTCTACTTGTTGCTCTTTTTCACTGTTAGCCTGGGTAAGAAAAGTGAATACCAACCATGCCGCAAACTAAATGCTATCTTGCTGTGCTGTCAAATATCTTTTTTCTTTGGAGCCAGTCCTGGAACTAGCTCTTGTAGACCAGGCTGGTCTCAAACTCACAAAGTTCTGCCTGCCTCTGCCTCCTGAATGCTGGGATTAAGGGTGTGTGCCACCACCGCCCAGCCAAATATCTTCTTTCAAACATTTTGTCCATTACTTTAAATTTATTTTTATTTTAAAATTATTTGTGTCTGTGTGCATGTGAACATAGTTGAACGTGCTTGTGAAGGACAGAAGGCATCAGATTTCCCAGGCACTGGAGTTAACAGGCTTTTGTGAGCCACCCAATATGGGAGCTAGGAACTGCACATAGTTCCTCCACAAGAGCACTGTGTTCTCTTAATAGCGGAGCCGTCTCGCTTGCCCCAAGTCCATTGCTCTTAAATTCAGCCTCATCCAAGTTATCAAGACATGGGAAGAATATAGCCAGATTATTTGCCAAGACATAACTCGAATGGCCTCTAGCCCAATTCCCAAAAGAGTCCTTGTTCACTTCTGAAACGTCGTGAGCTGGGCCTCCACAGTCTACATTTTTCTTAGTATTCTTTTCTTCCAAGCTCCCAACAGCCCACACAGCTCTGCAAACAACATTCAAGGGCTGCTCTAGCCCAGAGTTCCAAGCTTTCCAGTATTCCTCCCACAAACCAATTCTAGAGGCCTAAGAACCATATGGTCATATTTCTTATAGCCACAGCCCCATTCTCAGTACCAACTTTCTGTATTAATTTTCTCATTGCTGGGATGAGGTTTCTGATAAAAATCAACTTAAGAAGTTCTAGCTCCTTTTCTGTTTCTGTTCTGAAAGGGGCAGATCTCCCATGAGTATCAACAAAGCATGGTGTATAAAGTTGTGGTAAGACTAAGCACCTCCCCTTGTATTAAGACTGGACAAGGCAATTCAGTATGAAGAATAGGTTCCCCAGAGTCAGCCAAAGCATTGTGTGCAGCCCCTGCTCCCACTGTTACGAGTTCTACAGGTAGACCAAGCTGCACAACTGTCACATATATGTAGAGGGCCTAGGTTGGTCCCATGCAGGCTCCCTGGTTGTTGGTTCAGACTCTGTGAGTTCCTATGAGCCAGGTTAGTTATTTCTGTCAGTTTTCTTGCGATGTCTTTGATCCCTCTGGCTCCTACAATCCTTCTTTCCTCTCTTTGGCAGGTTAATCTCAGTTTCTTATTTGTGAAAGAGAAGTGAGTGTGCCTGAGAGAACTGTTGTGAGAAGGCCGGCCTCAAGGCACATGGTACCCAGCAGATACAATAGACAGCATTTCCCTTCGCTTTTCAAGTTATCTCATTTTATTAAGATTATCATGTCCCCATGTGGTTGTGCAGGCCTTGAGGCCAGCCTCTACATAGTGAGTTTCAGGACAGCCAGACTACATAATGAGACCCTGTCTCAACACTGCCCCACAAAGGATTACTATGGATTGCTATTCTCCCTCCCGTGTTTTCTCATACATAATACTAAGCAGATATGCAAGGGCTAGACTGAAGTATATATAGCTTTTGTAGGGGGGAACTGATTGGTCTAAAACTCAGTATGCAAACCCAGACTGGCCTTGAACTCATGATGACTCTCCTCCCTCAGTCTCCTAAGGACTAGGATTATAAGTATCCTCTAATGTTAGTCATCAGAGCAAATCATATTTCCTTACTTTGTAAAATAAAATGAAGTGTTTAGACCCAAACACATTATGGTTAGCATTTATTTTTATGACCCTACACTTGAGAATGGGCATATGATTTAAGGAACATGGGCAAGTTTGTTCACTTTTACTATTCCTACTCAACATTCATACTGAAGATCCTTGCCAGTGCATTAATGCATGAGCAGGAGATAAAAGACCCAGAGGTTGGAAAGAAAGAAATAAAACTGCCTCTGTTTGTAAAAGACAGAATTATCTATGCAGAAAAATCTTTGGATCTATAAAAACTTCTGGAAGCAGTGAATGAGTCTTTGTGAAGTTATAAGGTCATACAAAGCCAGATGGTGTGGTCCATAGTTATAATCACATAACTCAGGAGACTCAGGCATGCTGCAAGTTCAAAACCAGCCTGGGCTGTATAATGAGCTCTAGTCTAGCCTAGGGATTTAAAACAAACCAATATGTAATACAAAATCTCTGTAGGCTTTTGCTGTTTTTTATAAATTAACAAGGTTTTTCTAAAATTAATATGGAAAAAACAAATTAATGGAAGTTAACAAAACAACTCTTAAAAAACAGGGTTAGGAGATTTGCACCCACTGTTTTTAAGACTTAGATCTGGAATAATCAGTCCTGTGTACTATTAGCAAAAGGGTAGGTATATAGTTCAACAGAATAGAAAACCCAGAGGTAGGTCCAACAGGCCAAATGAAGTAGGTCCAATAGGTCAACAGAGGTAGGTCCAACAGTGTAGTAATAAGGGAGCGGGCCCGGCCTGCTTTTCTTCCCGCCCAGCTCCCG